>JAJIZL010069362.1:0-10520 GCA_023969395.1 Amblyomma maculatum
TTACAGCTGTGTTTTGATCTGTACTGCTCCTGCGACAAGCCCGGCTTCCAAG
The DNA here is from genome assembly GCA_023969395.1 of Amblyomma maculatum. Taxonomy (NCBI): domain Eukaryota; kingdom Metazoa; phylum Arthropoda; class Arachnida; order Ixodida; family Ixodidae; genus Amblyomma; species Amblyomma maculatum. The sequence continues at coordinate 53 of JAJIZL010069362.1, forward strand.
GTCGAACTCATGTAGAGCGACTAGATCACACAACTTGGACGCTTAATTGAAACGGTACGTGGCACGTGCTACAGAAACAAATGACAATGTCCGATATGTTTTTCCGGGGTCGGAAGTCTGAACCCTCGTCCGGCCGAGCCTTTCTTTCAGAGTTAAATTCTAATGTAAGTCCCGCAGCTGAGGCTGCGGGGCTTATTGAACGTATGGCGCAAACACTGATGCGCAGTTGTTTCAATTCTACTCGCGGACCGCATCGATAGGTAATATGTAGCCGTATGCAACACGAATGGCATGGATGACTAAAAGGAAGCCAGGCTATACACACTGCCTATCTTTAAGTGCATCTATCTGCACTGCGTACGTGCGCGGGATTACAGCACGGGAGCAGAAGCGTCTTGGTGGACATTTCGTCATTAATTAGCGCCAGCAGTTGACGTCAGTGTCGACTGGGTTGAACGATATGCTATGCATTCGTGGCTGTCACCTGCTGGAGAAATCTCAGGTTGGATGAGGGGGGGGAGGGGGGGCAATTTTGCTTTTCCTATGATCGCTGATAAATTGTCCTGCCACATTTTGAGATTCGCTACTGTACACAACTTTTATCACGTTGGAAACATATTCTTTAGGCTCTATCGACTGCGCCAATTGCGGGCCATATGCCCCCGTGCACATATATAGCTCTCGAAACGTTGCTCAATGAGTTTCTGATGTATATATGCAAAATGAGCGTTATCATGTTCACAATTAGCAGCTGCAGTAATTACCTCAGCATGGACTGCGAGCTTATTTTCAGCTTTCTGAACGCGGTGATGTCGCACATTTTCCTTATAAGCTTTTCTTCCTGAAGTTTTAGGCGGCGCATCAATGTTGTGTTTTCGGGCTGCCAGAAAGGGGAGAATTTCCTCGAATGTCGACGCCGTGGAATGCAATCGCCTGAATGCTTCCTGTAACAGGACTCACCTGTGACCTTGGCGCTCGGGGAAAAAAGGAAGATGAGCCGATGTCTATCGGAACGCAACAATTGCGCCTGGTGCGGTAATCGCGCCCCAGACCGGCGTGCGTGTACCGTTGACGAACATGGCTGCTGCTCCTGGTGTTGCGGCTGCTCCTGTTGTGGCCTGCGCACAGCTTACGTTCCAAGGACAGAACACGAGCTTTCGTATTCCCGTGTAAGCGCGCACTCTACCCCGCTTTGTGCGTGTTTCTGTTTCCGCCCCCTTTCAGCGCCAGTGTTTCGGGGTGCAGGTTGTGCAGGCGACACAGCAGCTGTATCGGCGGCCGTAATGAACTGCGTACCAGTATTCGCGACGCGTCACCCACGTGGAACCGGATGCGAGATGCTGCGACACACATCGACCGCGTGTGTCTATCTGAGTAACGGCAGCTGCCTGCGCAGCCAGGCTTGTTCTACAAAAGGTTGCGCGCCACTGTGTCTCTGGAAATAGCTGCAGTGTTGGGTAATATGCAGTGCTTCAACACTTGCGTCCTTTTAAAATGTGGAGACAACATTGTCGAATGATGTACATCATCATCATCAGCATCATCATTAGCATCATCATCATCAAAAACAACTTCAACAGTATAATCATCATCATAATCAGCCGGGCTATACTCACTGCAGGGCGAAGGGAAAGCCTCTCCCACTTTCCCCCAATTGAACCTGTCCTGTGCTAGCTGCATCTACTTGAATCCCGCGAACTTCTTCAACCTCATCTACCCATCTAATTTTCTGCCGCCCCCTGCTACGCTTTCCTTCCCTTGGAATCCAATTGGTTAGTCTTAGATACCATCGGCTATCTTCTCTTCGCACTGCATCTTCTGCCATTCCTTCTTGATTTCGGCTAGAATGCCAGTAACTCGAGTAATTTCTCTGACCCACTCTGCACACTTCCTATCTCTTAACGCTACACCTACCATTTGCCCTTCCACAGCCCTCTGTTTTGTCCTCAACTAAAGTAGAACCCTGCACTTTGGTCTCCTCTTTCAGCCCCATAGGTGAGTACAGATAGGATGCAACTGCTATGCACTTTCCTCTTGAGCGATACCGGTAAGCTGTTAGTCATAATGTGCGACTACCTTCAGAATGCGCTTTATACCAATCTTATTCTCATTGTTATTTCCCTTCCGTGGTTAGGATCCGCGGTTACTAGCTGTCCTAAGTAGACATATTCGCCTACCACTTCCAGTGCTCAGCTACCTATTTTAAACTCCTGGTCTTTTCCCAGGCTGTTGAAAACTACCTGTTAGTCTTCTGCATACTAATATATAGGCCTAACCTTCCTATTACCTCGCCTAGATCATCAATCATTCGTTGCAATCGGTTCCCTGAGTTATTTAACAATGCAGTGTCATCAACGAATCGGAGATTACAGAGATAGTCTCCATAGATCCTAATGCCTAACTGCTCCCATTCCGTGTCTTTGAATACACTCTCTAAGCAAGCTGTAAATAGCACTGGGGAGATCGTGTCTCCTTGTCTAACACCTATCTTAGTTGAATCTTTTTTTTTTTTTTTTCACTTTCTTTATGCAACACTATGCGGTGGTTGCAGTGCAGCTGCTATAGATATCTGCCAGTACCTTTACACATGGCTCACCTAGACCCTAATCTCGCAATGCCTGCATGACTGCTGATGTTTCGACCGAGTCAAATGCTTTCTCGTAGTCAATGAATGCTATGTATATGGGGCTGGTTATAATCCGAGCACTTTTCTATCCCCTGCTTGATAGTATGAATATGATCGATGGTAGAGTATCCCTTTCTGAAAACCTGCTTGATCCTTTGGTTGATGATTACCTTAGTACGTAACGGATAGTAAGGTAATCGGCCTGTAAATTTTGAAGTCTCTAGCGTCCCCTTCCTTATGAAATGATATAATGTTAGCGTTCTTCCATTATTCCGGTACCTTGGATGCCATCAGGCATTCTTATACAGGATGGCCAGCTTTCTAGCGCGATATCCCCTCCGTCCTTTAATAAATAGCTTCTAAACCTTCGTTAGTTGCGGAACGTCTGATTGATCTTTCATTATTGCCACTCATTTTTATCGGGGCTACTTCGGCTACTTCAGAGGTCCGTATAGAACTCTTCGGCTATCTTTATTACCTTGTCCGTATGCAATGGCAATGCCTGCCTTGTCCTTCAGCGCATACATCTAATTTTTGCCCATGCCTAATTTTCTCTTTCCCGCTTGCAGGCTATGAGTGACCATTCTTTCGAGCATGCTCAATTTACCACATGTTGTACTTCTTTTTGTCGGTCACCGTGCGCTTATTGAGGAGCTTTGATATCTCTGCCAGTTCTATCCTGTCGGTTGGACTCATGGTTTGGCTTTTCGTAATCAAATATTTCGTCTCCTTAGATAGTTTACCGGTATCCTCCCTAATTATCCTACCGCCTACTTCTATCGTGCACTCAGTAATGATATCTCTGAAAGTATTGTTCATTGCTTCTAGGCAGAGGTCGGCTTCCTCGTTTAGCACAGGATATCTATTCTGCAGCGAGAGCTTGTATTCTTGTCCTTATCCCTTTACCGTTAATTCATTGATTGATTTCTTTGTCACTAATCTGTTTCATTACCCCGTCAAATCCAGAATAATTCGAGATCTTAAACTCCTGTCGCCACTGCATAGAACCTACCCTGCTTGCGTTTACAACCTGCACAATTCCATGGTTAGAACGCAGTATGAAGTCAGTTTCATTCTTAAACTCCCCGTTAGGGTTTTTCCATGTCAAGTTTCAGTTCTTTGCTAATATTCGCAAGTTATTGCGCTCAGTGAACTCATCTAATATCTCCTTTCTTCTATTCCTTGACCCAATGCATTAGTTACGCATTGCTTGGTCTCCAACTTGCTTTTTGCCTACCTTGGCGTTGATTCCACGTAACTGCAGCCCCAATATAAAGACGACCACCAAGTAAATGAAACACACACGGCATGGACAATCGCTGCACTCATAACTGATTTCATTTCACCACTGCATGGGAAATATAAAGGTTCCGCCGCGGATGCGCGCACAGGAAAGAAGAAAAGGAAGGAAGGACACGTGCCACCGTCAACATAAAAACATTTTCACACCGTGTGACACATGTTATCCTGTGGCAGAGAAAAGGTCACATTCTGCTTTGCATAAGTGAATTAAAGTATCGCTTACGCAATAATCGCCTCTTTTCTTTATGTGGTAAGCTTCCGGTTGTTCACAAGCAGTTTGGTCTTTGCTTTTGCCTCGAATCCTTGCAGCATCAAAATGCGGCGAACACCTGCAATGTTTAACCAAGTTCACATCTTCGTCGTTCTCTAAATTTCTTTCGTGCTCCCTCAATCGACCGTTGACACATTTGCCAGACTGGCCGACATATGCTTTTCCGCATGACAGCGGAATTTCATAAACTACTCCTGACTATAACACTGTACATGAGGCTTGATATGCTTTTTCCTGCATCCAGCTTTAATGAACTCCTTACCGGAGATACGAGGTCATAATCAGCCGAGCTTTTCCGAGCCGAAAAAACGAGCGGCACCCCAAACCTGTTCGTAACTTTGTTCAAGTTGTGCGAGACTGTGTGCAGGTAGGGGGAAACTTCCGGACGCAAAGTGCGCTCAACTTCCCTCGTCTTCGTGGTCGTAGCGCTATTCTTTACCTTTTTTCAGGTGGGTCTCGGCAACAGCCGTCACGACCGACTGAGTGTAACCCGAGTCCAAAATTCTTGCCAATTGACCGTCAAAGCTTGCCTGCATTTCATGTTCGCACGATTTATCTAGTGCAGATTCGAGGCACAAGTTAGCAATGCTTCTTATTATTATTTTAGAGTGTGCTGAATCATATGGCAACAGTCGTTTATGCCCACGTGCGGCGTAGCGCCAACACACATGATCCCCACCAAACTAGATGCGAATATCTGAAAACTGAAGAATATTCTCGTTCGGAACTTCGCAAGTGAAGTCCAGTCCCTTTCCATGCTGTTTAAAAGCGTCTAAAATCCTGTCAACAATAGCGCTGTATTATAAAAGATTCTGCTTGTCCAAGAAAATTAAAAAAACGTCGACATATTGGTACACTTTTGTGACCTCGTCCGGTTTAAAAACAGATGCTAAAATCTGGTCAATACTGGCTAAAAAAAAAAATATTAAGATGGGTGCTACGCATGACTCAATACATACTCTTTTAATTTGTAAGTAGTGCTGGTTGTTAAAAACGATAAGAGTTCCTTGAAGGTAAAATTCTACAAGTGTTAGAAAAATGTCTACATATATACCAGCTGCATTCTGGAAAGGGACGACACCACTCTTGTCAATGCACTGTTTCAGTAACGCGAACAACTTCTGTTGGGTTATTGAATAAAACAAATCTTCCACGTCCACAGAGAACGTGAAGCCAATTTTGTTGTTCATTTTCAGAAAATTCACAATTTCTCTAGAATTATTTATGAGAAATGGGCCATTAACGGTGAGAACTCGCATATATATCTGTAGGAACTGACTAACAAGCAACTGCTGTGTTCCATTTTCACTCACAATACTTCGAAACGGTACATCTGGTTTATGCTTCTTGGCACAAAATAACACTTTCAAAGCATTACATTTACAATTAATTATATACTTGCAGAGCTTTTCATTTCCAACGTCTTTGCAACGTCTTTCCAGAATTCAGCTGGTATGTCTGTTGACAATTTTCTAACACTGTTATAATTTTACCTTTAAGGAACCTTTATCGCTTTTAACAACCACCACTACTTGCAAAATAAAAGAATATGTATTGGGTCATGCGTTACACCAATTTTAAGTGATATTTTTTGGACAGTATTGACCAGATTTTAACGTCTGTTTTTAAACCGGACGAGGTCACAAAAATGCACTTATGTTGACAATTTTTTATTTTGTTGGATAAGCAGAGCCTTTGCGCTATCGTTGACAAGATTTTAGACGCTTTTAAACAGCACGGACAGGGACTGAACTTCACTTGCGAAGTTGCAAACGAGAATATTCTTCAGTATTTAGATATTCGCCTCACGTTCGGCGGGGATCATCTGTGTTGGCGCTACGCCCCACGTCGGCAAAAACGACAGTTGCCATGTGATTAAGCACACTCTAAAATAATTAAAAGAAGCATTGCGTACTTGTGCCTCGAATCTGCACTAGATAAATTGTGCGAACATGAAATGCAGACAAGCTTTGACGGCCAATTGGCAAGTATTTTGGACTCGGGCTACACTCAGTCTGTCGTGACGGCTGTTGCCGAGACCCTCCTGAAAAGGGTAAAGAAGAGCGCTACGACCACGGAGACGAGGGAAGTTGAGTGCACCTTGCGTCCGGAAGTTGCCCCCTATCTGCACACAGTCTCGCATAATTTGCGAACAGGTTTGGGGTGCCGCTCGTTTTTTCGGCTCGGAAAAGCTCGGCCAACTATGCTCTCGTATCTCCGGTAGGGAGTCCGTTCAAGCTGGATGGGGAAAAAGCATACCAAGCCCCATGCACAGTGCCAGTTAGGAGTGGTTTATGAAATTCCGCTGTCGTGCGGAAAAGCCTATGTCGACCAGTAGGGCAGATGCGTCAACGATCGATCGAGGGAGCATGAAAAAAATTTAGAGAACACTGAAGATGTGAACTTGGTTGAACATTGCAGGTCTTGCCATTGGTGTTCACCGCATTTTGATGGTGCAAGGATTCTAGGCAAAAGCAAAGACCAAACTGCTTGTGAACAACTGGAAGCTTACCACATAAAGAAAAAAGGTGTTTATTGCGTAAGCGATATTTCAATTCACTTATACAAAGCAGAATGCGACCTTTTCTCTGCCACAGGATAACATGTGTCACACGGTTTGAAAATGTTTTTATGTTGACGGTGGCACGTGTCCTTCCTTTCTTTTCTTCTTTCCTGGGCGCGCATCCGCGGCGAAGCCTTTATATTTCCCATGCATAGTGGGTGGAACAGCGCGAAAAAACGAAACACAAGAAGAGACGCACAACAGACGAGCGCTTGTATTTCCCATGCGTTGGCGAAATAAAATCAGTTATGAGTGCAGCGATTGTCCGTGTCGTGTGTGTTTCCTTTCCTTGGTGGTCGTCTTTATTCGCGCTGCAGTCACGTGGAAGCAAAGTAACCAACTTGCCCAAAAGCTAGTTTTACTTTGAATTGAAGTCGCCCATCAGTGCAGCAGTATACTGTGTTTTTACTTGCTCTATTGCCGATTCTATATCTTCGTAGAAGATTTCGGCTGCTTTGTCATGACTACATGTAGGCGCGTAGGCTTGTATTACCTTCAGCTTATAATGCTTATTAAGCTTAATTACGATGCATTCCATCCTCACAATAATGGTGTAGACCTCGTCTATGTTACCGGTTATATGCTTATTAACAGGGAACCCTACTCCTAGTTCTTGTTTCTCTAGTAAACCTTGATAGCACAATGCATGCCTGCCCTTTAGTAGAGTATAGGCCTCATTTGGCCTACTAACCTCTATAAGCCCTATCACTTCATAACCTCTAGTTCCTCTAAAAGCACTGCCAAACTAGCCACACTAGCCAGGGTTTTAGTAATAAACATGGCCGGGTCAGTTTCCAATGGCGGCATTTTTGGAGCCAGAAATTATTAACACCCTCCGCTGCATCACAGGACTCACCACCGCCGTGGTCAGTTGCTCCGCAGCCTCTGGGGACGGAGGGCTGGAGTTTTATATGACTAATCACGGGAGGTCGTGGCCAATCACTGCACCAGGGTTGCCAAATCCTATTCTGATGAGGGAGTGCGTTGTCGGAGGTTTTCTCCCAAACTTCTTCATGCATGCAATTCCATTCACACGCGGACATTTGTTTTTTTTTTTTTTTTCAAATCCGGTGCAGAATTGCGCGACACCAGGATTCTAACCACGGTCTCGTTGCATGCAAGGCGCATGTCCTACCTCTACGCTATCGCTGCACACCGGTACAGCCTTAGTAAAAAAATCTTCAGGCCACGCGTACAGGCGTTGTTGGTGAGCCTTGCAGCTGGACGCTGACGGCACATACGAAATTCTACGTTTCCAGAAGAGGAATAATGCTTTTGTACGTGGCCCTCTGGCCTTTTTTTTTTATTTACTTTCAGGGGTGCGGGGAGTGCTTGAGCTTGCAGCTCAAAAGTAATAACTGTGGCCGGGAAAATTGTGGTGAAGGCTGCATGCAGTATCACGTTCTTAAATTGGGTCATTCCGCCTGATTTTTCTCCCGCTCTCACATCGTCCAGTTTTAATGATCGCTAACGGGAACATTGTTCTGGTAAATCTCTATGCTTTTCCTATCCCTCTCACTCTGTATGCTTTTCTTTTACGCTCTCTTTGCGTAACTTTGAAGCACACTGTGGCTGATTGAAACACAGCCCTTGAAGGAACACCGGTTGGAGGGTTTCATCGTCATGTACGTTCCTATACGCAGCCGGCTTGATAGCTCCTTTCGAGCGATATGCTGAACGAAGCTCAGCTCTCCCGGGAGGGCTAGAAAGCATTCTCTTTTTTTTTTTGTCTTTCTGGTAATCTTAATGCCATTACCCTGCGATTTTATGAGTTCTCGCAGTGAAACAGGGGGGAAGTATACTTTTCACCTGCTTCTTTGCACGCCCCCAACTATAGTTTTGAACTTCGATGTCTTGCACCATCTGTCCCTTCAGCGGTCCTTGACGCCGTACATCTTTTTGCTCGGGGAATGGTTGCGACTGCCAATAGGATAGTCGCAGTAAGTGACCTGGCTTTACAGGACACCACGGGTCTCAGGTTTGCTCAATTCAGTTATCTTTTCGCCGGCCCATGCTTGCCGCACGCCGTTCCTGCATTTGCTGCACTCTACTGGGTTGTCTATTGGAATAGGGGGGTGCACTATAGTAAAAGCAATTTCAAAAGGAATTAATTGCTCTTGCTGCAAAATTACTGCATTAAGATAATTACATGACTAAACTACCACAAGATGTAATTAAATTGCAGTAATTTCATTAGTGTAATTTAAGTGTTGCTATTTATGCCTAGGGCTAACGTGAATGCAAGTGTCCTGACAAGTTGCGTTTGAGATCACCCTCCCATATGAAAGAAGAGACCCGAGTTGGCAGCTCTGCCAAACGTAATGACACGGAGCCCTACGTCCAGTTAGTGCTCGACCATGTCAGCTTCCAGCTACCGCCTGCCAGTGTGATGCTCGTGATTCTTCCTCCACAGCGTCAACGCCGGCGCCGACGGCGGATTTTTATTGCGAAAGCAATACTATACGACAGCCAAAGCGAGACCTCGGGTGGCCGCAGCTACGCCGTGAAGAGGTGTAGCTACAGTCTCCTCATAAAATCATCAGCCTGCCATGACATTTGAATTCACGTTAACCCTATGCCACGGGTAGGAGCTGCCAACTCGGGTCGCTCCTTTCAAATGGGAAGGTCACATCAGAATCAGCCTGCCAGAACCGTTTGCATTCTCGTTGCCACTGCGACACGCAGGCACGTCCATACGGCTTGGTTGAAGCGTGACTTTGTATGTGCGCTGGTAACTTACGCTCTCGCGCTATACCCTTACATGATGAGCTTAAGTGTCCCCTATAATGTAGCACCTTACAGTGATATGGCGCGATAGGGTAGGGTAATAATGCAAAAGGCAAAAGAAGCTTCCGCCGTTGCTTTCGCAACCAGAGCTAAACTACAACTAATTTTTTTTGTAGGTTGGTTTCGAAGAAATGAAAGGCGCAATATCTGCCACACTTTTTTTCTGTGGGCACCTGAACCGTGCCGTAAAGGAAGAGAGGAATATGGGAGTGAAAGAGAAAAAATTAGTTGGAGGTTTAGCTCTGGTTAACCCTAGTTGAATTATTCTAATTATTATTGCCGCTGTCGGGTTAGTTAGTCAAAGCAAGGCCGATTGCTGCTTCTTCGGCTATCTCTGAGGATTTTGTTTTTACTGTCGCATCGGAGACGAGGTGGCCCTCCCCGATTACCGCAGCTGTCGCGTACGCCGTGTTGGTTGCGGGGTAAACGCCTGCGTCTCCCGACGTGCGTTCGGTCTTCGAGTCTATCGGTTAGGGCCTGCGCTCTAGCTTTACGTCTGCCCTCGTGGAAGGCGGAATGCATGTTTTTCGGCAGGGGCTTTACAGTCATCGTCTTTCTGTCACTGGGAAAATTTTTTCGGGCGGCCGTCTTTAGCGGGATCGCCATTTCCTGCATTTGAGGAGGATTGGGATGACCACGCCTGAGCGTGTAAGTTTCAGCATTCGGGCTCTTTTGTGCGCTTCTTTCAGCTCTTCTAACGTGTTGTGTAGTCCGAGCTGTAGAAGTTTGCAGATGGAGGTGTTTATGGGTAGACCCAGGGCCGCTTTGAAAGCCTTTTTTATAGACTTTTTTAGTTTCTCAGCTTCATAGAATTCTAGGTAGGGTACGGCGTACATCATAATTTGCTAATGACGAAGGCTTGCACTAATCATCAGAGTTCTCCAGTTCTCTTCTTTAACACGTGTCCTCCTATTTGCGA
>JAJIZL010069368.1:2019-16240 GCA_023969395.1 Amblyomma maculatum
ATGACGTTTAATGAATGTTCGCGGGCCTAGCGCGAGCGCTCCTGCCCACGCAGCTGCCCGCTTCTTCTTCCTTGTCGTCCGTAACAATATGTTACACATGACATGATCTTGTCTTGTGTTGTCAGACACCTATTTTTCCCGCTTACACTTTTTTTTATTATATATTTTGATTGTCTATTGAAATAAAATTTATTTGGGAGTTTGTACTTGACTGTGTCTAATGTTAGCAGTGGTTTTGTGCAATATGTCTCATATATGAAAATAGCTATCCAAGATCCACACTTTACTATGTACCCGAACTGTCAACAATCAAAAAGAAACAATATAATTTGGAACACTCCGACTGATTTGTAGCACATTTAGTAAAGCACGCAGGCTCACTAAGTATTTTCATTTTACTTTATTATTCCTCTCTAATTTAGGCGATGCACTATTGAGTTCCTGTAAGATATGCTTTATAAACTACCGACCATCCTTAAAAATATATTGGCCGCGTTATTTTCTCAATATCAATAGTAGAGATAAAACTTCAGTAAAATGAAAATAACCCTAAGTTTTGTTTCTGCAGATCAGAGACAAAAAACATCCAATCCTGTGGCCTTTCGCAACATATATCAGAACCAGAATGCCTACAGAGCAGCGCTAACAATAGCTGTAGGCATTTCAGATGGTAGTGACCGGAATTTCATAGCTAAGCCATTTTTTATAAGAAATCCCCTAAATTGATGCCTAATGCTTTCTACATTTTACATACACACACGAGCGAATTCGATCCGTGAGTGAAATACATTGTCGAGATTACAATACCTGGAAATTTTATTACATAGCTTGAGGTAATGATTTGCTCATTTTTATTCCTAACGAGATTGTTGAATGACTCTATTTCGCTGTTCTCTTCTTCAGCACATGCGGAACGCTAACCTTCCTTTATTATTTTCGTCCGTTTCATTTTATGAAGTAGGGCTTATATTGTGCTTTCCAAACATATTTGTACGACGCAAGTCAGCCGGTGACGTCACTACTACCAATAAATCGCCTGCTGCCAAAAATGCTGCATTTTCACCCAAGCCCTCTTGAATGCAGCAAGGGCAGCCTTGCAGGGTCATCTAAATATTTTCCCCTATTATTGCGAGCTAGAACGGATTTCTTAGAGTGCAGATTCATTTATGTGCTTATTCTCCAAGCTGCCTCCGATGCCGTTGAGTATGTGCACGGTTTTGTTGAATTTAAGTTGAATAATTCTGCCGAACCTGGAACGGAAATACGTGACTTTCAAGTTGAATCGGAACGACTTAAGAAAAGAGGAAACGCAAGTCTTGAAGAATTCACAGCAGGCAAGAAAGTGACGAGCCCGCAAAAAGAAGCAGTTACAGGAAGCTAATACAAATTTAATAGAAGAATGCTAGGCGCTGAAAAATTACATTTCACCACTTCAGGGTCGAGTAATTGTCGCGAAACAGTAATCAAGAAGTCAGAATTATAAGGTCACCGGGATTATTTCTATGAAGACGAAAACGTTCCTGAAATTGTTATTATTTTAGATGAGATTATAAGGAGCCAATTGTTAAAGACGAACACTGAAACTTATGTTTATGATTATATGATCTGCAAAAAGCCCAAACGCTGTGTCGAATATCGTTCCGCTTTTCAAAAGCCGTCCAAATCGAGGCTCTTTGCTTCAAGAATCTCGAAATATGTGCTTGAAAACTAAGGATATATGTTTATTGTTTCGCCTCACTCTTGTTCGCGAGCGAACACTTTTGTCTAATACTAAATCCAGTACGTGGCATTGCTACTCTAAGAAAGAAAGCAAAAAAATTGAAATTTGTTCGTACACGTAGAGGTAAAATTCTTGCAAGTAACGACCATTATTCACCGAAATTGTTCCTTCAAAATGAGCAAGACATATAAAATATTGTTTAACGGACTTCATTTTATTACATGTTTTTTTCTTTCTTTGAATGACTGAGCATCCGAACGACGCGACATGTATCGTGAAGACTCTGCTTCAGTTCCTTTCACTTAAATATTTGATCAGCAAGGCCTAGAGAGACGGACACTTTATTCTTCTAAATTAATTTTTTTACGATTTTCGTGTAATAACGTTGCAAAAATAATGGTATTTGCTGGATACAAAAGTTTACAGGTGTGGTCGATATACCTGTTTTTTTTTTCCATTAGACCCAAAACCAAGGTACGGGAATTTAAATGACAGTTATAGTGGTATAGAATGTGAAAGAATTCTTGATCCAACTGTACTGATGGGGATATTGGCTGCATATTGGTGCAATAAAAAATGTGTCTTTGCAGTTATTTACCGACAGCAAGGAAAAAAATAATTTCATTACCTCCAATAAATTGTCATTCAATTACGTTACTTGAAATAATTTAAATTATTAATTACGGGCGATCCCAATATTGATGTGCTAAAATATTGCTCAGGGCAGGAATGCCTTCTTTTGGGAATAAAAGCAAAATGGTCTGTCATTTGACAAAAGCTGCAACACGTGTTACACGTGCGCAGAGACTTTGCTAGACCTTTTTATTACCACAATGAATAAAAAACATGTGATATCTAAAGTCTTGTGTAATGCAATTAGTGACTACTTTACGATATACAATTTTTTGCATGTAAAGAGGAAAGAACGCATGCGCAAATTTCGAGGACAGTGACTGTTCAGAGCATCACCTCTGCTTTTCTGGACTCTTTCCACTTGAGCTTTTTGAAATAAAACTGGAGTGATGTATTTACGCACGAGACCTTTATATATAAAGTATTGGGGCAATATATAAATAATTTGAATTATTTCTTCTGAAATCAAAAGCAGCCTTTCCTCCAAGACCAGATCGCGCAGGATTATTATATAGTGAGTACAGATTTGTAATACGTTTCTTAATCGAATCTTATCTTTGTGAAGTATGACGTAAAGACCGCGTATTTGAAGGCCCAAGGAACCAAACATACGAAAAATGTAAGAACTATTTAAGATCTCACCATTGTGCAAACCGCTCGCTCTGTAAGCTGCTAAATACGTAAAAATTACTACAGCATGACTTTTCATCCGGCAGATTATTGCGAGTTATGTACTGCATTTAACTCGTTCAACAATATCTATTCACAAATACTGGATATTGTATCACTAAAATATGTGGTTAACTTTATGGCCCGTCTACTGTCTTATAACTAGCTTGACATTGTCAACTGAATACAAATATCAGAGGAAATTGTGTTTTGTAAAAGTGACACTCTATCCTGTCAATTTTTTCTAAAGCTTCGAAACACTAAACCATTCGAAGACTTGTGAAGTTCTGCGTAAGATGCATTTCATTAATCCGGCCCAGCATGATTTCCTCCCAAGCAGGTACAGTGAAACAGCAGCGCTAATGGAAAATGATAACCATTGAAGCACTGAAAAAAAGATGCATAGATGTTTTGTGAAACAAGTTATATAGATATGGAATGCGCTCCACCGCAGCTCGTGGAATAAAATCTTACCTAATCGACATCAGTGCAGGATGAGCAGGACGTTTCAACCCTTCAAACTGTAACTATTAACTTGTCACTAGAAAATATTTTAGAACGCTCTTTTTTATTTTGTATACCACCCACATAACAGTTCTAAGCACACTTCTAAAGAATATTTTATATGCAGACAACACAATTATGTCGCTTGTCTAAAGACAGAAAAATTCCACTGGTCATTTCAAACACTGATGTTATGTTACAAAAAATGAAATCATGAGCACAGCATATTTGGTGATAATAAACGCAAGCAAAGAAAATATATGGTGCGTTTTCATACATTGCAGAGCCTCATTACATCAATATTAGATTAAATATAGGCCACTCTAGTGTAGAAGCAGTGGATATTGCAATATTATTAGATTTATTTAACCTAAAGCATAAGCAGACACCCTCATATAAGCTCCATTTTAACACATTTTGTATAATCTGTCTCATTTCTCGCGATAAGTCACCCAAGACGAGCCGTATCGACTAATTTATTCGCATACAATAGTTTGTTCAAGTAGCATGTAAACTGCTGTTTCTTGCCTGCAGCATGACTACTCTGCCCAAGATACGCATGCTTCAAATGAAACCGTACGTTACACATCCAAAGTTACTAACTTGCACTCACTAAGGAACTGTTTAAGCGATTCAAATTTATGCCCATAAATAATTTGTATGAAGTTTTCTTTGACATCAGAGCTCAAAATTCTAATTCTCACTCTTACCACATTTTTTCTGTCACTTTCATCACACAAACAAAATTTGGCGCCATATCCATCGAGAAAACAAGGACATTGCAATCCCAAATTGCCGCAAAGAACATGGTCGACAAAAGATGCATCCTGCAGTTCCAATATTGGCAAATAAAAACACATTTCATACGATGTTTAGTTGAAGCATCTAGTTTACGGCCTCTAAGAGAACATCTTTTTAAGTCTCCGTATTTGCTTCTCTTAAAATGTGACGTGGAGATATACGCATTTCTTGTATTACGCGCTTAACATCTTAATGAATGTATATGAGCAGTTCTTACCGATGGTACTCTGCGATGGTACTCTGAATTCGTCTTCTTTTAAACAATAGTTTGCGCGCTTGTCCTTTCTTTATGCACTGTAGGCTGGCTGCGCTACATCAAGCGAACATCATTCGCTCTGATTCATGAGGCTGCCCATATCATCGCTGTGTAAAAAATCTGATTTGGTTTATTCTGTTCCAATCCCGTTTTCCGGAACATCATTTTTTATTTCGAGCCAAATGTGGAACAATTTTATATCATTTGTGAACATATTCATGGGAATGGTACATTCCTTGTCTTCAAAGCAAAATCGTGCTTTTTAGTGCAAAATCAGAGATACCATCGTCACAGCTGCGTAAAAAATGTTGCTTACTACATAATACATAACAGACTACAGCGTAAATGTCCGTACTGCCTCCCGAGACAAATAACTGAAAAATGCAGTTTTAAGTGCACATCTACTGGCTGAATAAATAATAGTCGAGCATAAAAAGCGATTCTTTTGTCAAAATTTTTTTACAAGTATTAAATTATAGCAGGCTTTGCTGTCATTGCTTATCGTGTTTCTAGGAACCAAAGAAAAGACTTGGGGGAAGAAAGCAGACACTAAAAGACAGTTGCTGGTTAAATAGAGGGCGCGGTCTATTAACCTACAAGCATTAAGAGCAGAAAACCACTCTTTAAACTCTACGAAATTAGGTCGACCACTGTCTTGAGATGACGTAGTGTGTATAAGACTGCCTCTCCTATTTTTTTCCGCTTATTCCTTAAAAAATCAATACACGATATGCACATAAAAGTAATGTTCGTCGTAGGTAAAAATAACCCAACCCGGTAGTCATAAGCCTCCATAGTTTTACGTAAAGTGCGTGGAAAACACCTGACGAAATTAAGGTTTTGAAGCAGAGGAGACAGCTCTGATGTTTGTTTACAACTCTGCGTGAGTACTTCACCGCTTCCCAGCGGGCACAGCAGAAACAAAATTGCTTTATTCAATGTCTCTGCATTGGTGGCAATTTATTAGCTTTTACCCCTCTAACTTTGCGTTTAGAATAAAATCGAAGGAATGTTTTGAACATATACCCTAATCGAATTCATTGCTAAGGAAATGCGTGCACAAAAGTCGCCCAATAAAAGGTACCGATTTTATATATCTAAACTATCCTAATGCAAAACATATGATCTCCTTTTACTCCTTGGAGACTTGAGACTAATCCGTATTTTCAAAAGAGATTCCTGGAAGGACGTACCTCGTATTTTCAAAGGATATGCTTCGAATGACGTATTTAGATTCACAAAGCTTCAGAGTTGTTAATGCATTAGGCACGCTGTGAACGGCTTGTCAACAGAAGCAGCGTTATAGGCTTTGAAGGTTATTTGTGTTTGTATCTTTTATTTTGTATCTTCTATCAGAATTATAACTAAAAGATTTAGGTATACGAGAGAAACCCACGGAATGATCATGCTATTGATTCGAGAAAAAAAAAAAAACTAACTTAAGCAGACAACGGGTGTTAAAAAATCAATTTCGACGTGCCACTCGCTTACAATATTCTTAAAAATGTGATTGCAACTAAAGTCTGGAAAATGCAGCGCCGACCACTCTCACTAACCTCACCTAAAAGTCTTGTTTACACTGGTCTGCTTTCAATAACCTTCAGATAACTCTATGGGTTCTTAACTTATAACTCGGCGCAGTAACGCTGTCTGCCCTGGTCGGCCACCAGTTAAATCTTCTCAAAGTTACGACACCCTCATGGAGCTGAAGGTGCTTCGCCGAATTGCCTTGGGACACATAAGTTTAATTATGATAACTCATAAAAGATGCACTCAAGCACCCGTTTCAGATATATTACCCAAACACCAAACCCTACAGCGTTCAGGAGTGTTCACAGCCGAGGTGTTAGAAGAGAACAGGCCTTATTGTGCATGAGCGCTCCCACAGTTAGCCCGCTATAGAGTTTGGAGTAATCAGTGAATGGATCCTGCATTAAGAAAGCCCCGAGGAGAATAAGGAGCGTTAGACATTCTACAGTGATTCTGCGCACCAGCGCGAGTATGAAACTTTAATAATCATAGTGCAGGCGTATATCAGTTTACGGAACGAAGTTCTTTATCGAGGGGAAGTTACGTAACAGTTCTGAAATCATTTATTTAAAAGGAGCGGCAGTCGCTGAATATTTTCGCTATAAAACTGTTCAACAAAGTTTAATTCCCGCAGGACAGGATTAGCCTTTGTTAGCTTTACATTGATCAAATTAGGCTTCATATCAGTAAGGCATAGGTATTTCATAGCCGCTTTAGGAATCATTTATTTTATTGACTCCATCGCACCAATTCTATATTAACGCTGGAAGTACTATAACATTTTGACAGGAAGTATAGAGATTTTTGGTTTCAGCTTGCAGTCTGTTTGCCATGTATTTATTTCTTATCCACAAGCTGACCTTTTTTAGCAGCATCATATTATTCAAACAAATTATTAGCAACATCAGAATATTTTTTAATATTTGCGCCCCATCACTTAGGTTCCGATGGCCTCTTGCGGCGCATCAATATATGTACATGCATTTTAACTTATTATCCGGTCTAGATATATACTTATTTCCTTTCTTTCTTTATTGATACTGCCAGCCCTGAAGGAGGGCCATTACAGAAAAGAAACACAAATAAAATGAAAACAAGCAAGTGCAACACATCTAATTATGTCAAGCACGCACTACACTTATAATTAACAACTGATTACAAGGAGAAAGTAATTAGTGCAATCCATAACATACACTGCATTGCGAAAGACATCAATCTCTCTTAGAGCCATGTATTAAAAATAGTACACTTGAACAAAAATGACAAACTAACATAAAAACGCACATATTTAACACACTGCAGGCTCACAATAAAAAAGATAATCTAAATTCTTCAGAAATGCAATAAAAGAAGTCGACAGCACTACGAAATCGGGAAACATGTTCCAGTCTTTTATCGTTCTAGGGAAGAAACTGTACTTGAATGTATCATTACGAGTTGCTGGCGTCAGAAACTATCGGAACGGCCAAAAAACCAGCGTGGAAGTCCTCTCTTGCGAACAATCAACCACTTACAACCGATGCACGGCTAAAGAGTATAACCACATCCTCTACCGGTAGCTTTGTTTCCTACTTCTGTCCGGCTGCTTCGACGTCTTCTAATATGATTTGTTGTATTTCTTCTGCAGCAATGATTCACGTTAGAATAAACGGAATATTAATTGGAATCCAGAATCCCACGTTACGAAAGCAATAAGGGGCCTATGTCCGGCAGATTAGGAAGCGGAAATGCTGGCATAAAACACTAGATGTTTATATGAACAGGTTCATATAGGATTCCTAAATTTTTCAGCACTCCTCACAACCCTCACGTGCTACCGATAGACCTAGCTGCTGCCCTGTCACATTTTCACCGGTCTGTTTCAGTTATTTCTAAATAAAGCATAATTTATTTTGTTATTACAGGAAATAAATTTTATAAATGTCCTAAATAATGCCTGCCAAAACCTTAATACATGTTTAAATTACAGCAGCAGTGATGCACACTTCGTTCCCACATTTTTTTATCTTGCTTAGCCTCCCGTCCTGCCGAATGAGCTAGAGGTTGAAAAACAGTCATATAAAAATTTGTACACGGGCCTACAAGGTTTTACGCTTCACCAGCCTAAAAATTTTTATACGTGACGCATCCCAAGCCTGTCATGCTCAATTTCGCCAGTTTAGTAAACGCCGTGACAGCGCTTTCTTTAGGCAGTGGAAGTGCAGTATAACCTAACTTTCTACAACGGAGCTAATCTATGCATAAAACGGTCAATCTTCGTAATAGCAAATTAATGATACGTACCTGCAAAGTTGTCATGCACTGCACCACTCTAAGGAATTGTATACGTGACGTTTGCCAAGCCTTTATGTAGCGCACAATTTCGGTAATTTAGCAACGTACTTGACGCAGCGGTAGTGCAGTCGAACATGAAGTTCTGTTAGTGAAACACTTCTGTGGAGAAAAAGATCAATCTTCGTGATAACAATTAATAACTTTGCGCGCATGTAAGCAGCTATCTTTGATATTGGAACATGTAGTTTAAGCTATCTGGATAACAATATTGGGAAACTCAGTCTGCGTGAAAAAATTCTACGCAGCTTGCTTTCCCAACTGCCAGAGCAGGCACTCAAGTAGGCAGTTATATCAGCATCATGAACAGGCAAGTGCTTTTGAAAGGTATTTTGGTATAAATGATGTTATAGGGTAAATTATATATCAGAAAAAAACCTTGCGTCTTTATCCTATAAATCTCTTTATGTTCATTTCGCTCTTTCAAAAAAGCCTGATGTGCGCAAATAAATTTGGAGTTCCCCCGCCGGGGTGGCGCAGTAGTTACGACGCTCGGCTACTGTTCCCAAGGACGCTGGATCGAATCCCGGCCTCGGCGGCCGCTTTTCGATGGAGGCAAAAAGCAAGATGCCCGTGTGCTGTGAGATGTCAGTGCACGTTAAAGAACCTCAGGTGGTCGACATTTCCGGAGTCCTCCACTACGGCGTCTCTCATAGCCTGAGTTGCTTTGGGACGTTAAACCCCACAAATCAAATCAAATCGAATCAAAGTTGGCGTTCACCGTGCAAAGTTTAAACGCGATGTACAACAAAAGGCTAGCTAAGTTCTGATGTTTTCGCTGATGCTCCTTAAATATAAAGAAAAACTGCTTAATAACAGAACTACCAACTGGTTAAACTTCGTTCGACAACGCTCGCCTGATGAACACCTTTCCGCATTGCCCTGCTATCACCTTATAATGATATGCAACTAAAAGCGCCACATGAGGCGAAATTTCAGGTCCAGAAACAAGTGATATCAACAACTACTAAATAATAAATAAACATCTAATTATACTCAGAAACTGGCTCCACTTTTTAGATACCTAATGTGAATTGCCTCTACTTGCATAAATTTCCTTATGGCTGTAGAAAATATTTTCTCAATAAATAGAGCAAGCACATTCACGTAAACAGGAAGCAGCAATTGCGATGTAGCGCTAGCAGGCTCGCAGCACGTGTACGTTTAATCTGCTCATTCTTCAAGGCGACCATGGTAATTATTGATGGCGGGGGCTAGGCTACCACTGAATTTTTACTTGTTGTAGGCCGTCATCGCACCCGCCACTGCTTCGGTGGTAGACGACGGCGGTTGCGACGCACGTCTTCCTCTTCTTTTTCTTTCTTTTCTATCTTTTCTTCTGTCCGCACGAAGCAGCGGAGGTGGCTAAGCTACAGATCTAGTAGCAGGCCCGTGCATTTTCTTTTCCTTCTTCCTATAGTCGCAACAACAATCTCTTGGTTACGATATCGTCAGTAATGACATCATGACCGGTTGTGACGGCATAATCACTTCCAGTTATTAGAAATGACCAGATGCGACGTTATGATGCCGTCACATCCTGTCATGACGTCACGGCCGATGAAATCACCCTGTGATGACGTCATAGTCATCTGTCATTACTCATGACTATTTAGTCATGGCTAATGATTCATTAGAAGTGGTAATGACTAGTTAGCATTAGTGCTGGTTAGTGACTAGTTAGCCATTAGTACTGGTTAGAGAAATACCCTGACTGGGTAATTAACTAATTCACTAAGCGAAACCAGCGTGGGTACTACACCAACCCTCTAATTAGTTAAGTGATTACTCGCTTTAAGTACAATTGGTCTCGTTTGAAACTCGCGGCCTGTGACATTACACCTCGATCGATCAACTGAAAAGTCTAACCAATCTTTTGGTTACTGGCAGTTAACTATCACTGTCACTTTCTGTGTACTAGTTAATGTCTGGTTAGTATTAGTTAAACACCCCTTAATTAATAAGTAATGTTTAGTGATAGTTACGATGACATCGAAATGCATGGGTTCCTATGGGCCTCAGATGAACTATTTTATTGTTAGTCGTAAATTGTATTTAAATTATCTTGAAAATGCCTTAAATCGTGTTCCGACATCATCGGATTGCTATTGTATAAATATCATTTCAATGTTGATTGGCATATGCCCATATAAGGCATGCATCGGAAACGCGGACACATATGCTAACGACAGTATGAGGCATTAAAGGTTTTCGCCTTAAAATCACCTCACATAAAAACGGTGATGTACGTGTTTGAAACATCTGGACAGAGCATATCGCACATACTTCCAAACTCAGCATCACACTCGCACGCCACTGGACCTGGAGAGGGATTCCGAATCTACGAGATAACCTTTTTCCTCATTCTGTTACAGCTTCAAAATTTTTAAGCTTTTCAAATACAGAAAAAAGCCGATTGCTCCTAAAGACCTGCGCGCAGCTACCACTAGCACTGTAGGTTATTGCTGTACATTTCATTTTTACCTCTCGACAGTAAATCACCTGTCCTCTTTCCTCTTTTTTTTTTGTGAGGGGGGTCATGCTTGTCTATAATATCTTTTCATTTTGCGCACAATAGACACGGGACGTTTGACATGCTCAGCATGTTGCCTTTTATTCACATATTCACTCTTGTTTACAACACATCATTTACATTACTGCCACATGGTGACATCAATGGCGATAAGTAGGGCGCGATCAGAAATAGAGTACAATGTGCGTCCACTGGAACGCTAAAAACAAAACACGAGCAATAGATGCCTACTTATCATAGTCACGATTGGGCATAGGACGTTCTGGCTGCTCTAACCTGATTAACAGCAATAACTATTTTGGTGATTTAATATGCTTTTCCTTTGTCCTAGCGCATGCATCCAGATGCATTTGAGGCCTGCTAGAGTGATGAGATTAAACAAGTCAGCGTGTGCAACAGAGAAAATTACAGTGTATACGATATGATGGAATACAAAAAAGAGGAAAATGGGAGAGTGGTTGAGAACGGGAGGGGGGGGGGGTAAGGCAACAACCACAAAGGCTGAGTGATGGATCTTCGATGGAGAGTAGAACTGATGCCCCGCCAGAGCCTTCCCAGCCCACCAAAGCAGCCCCTCAATAAATGGAACCGACGACTTCGTCATCCCGCTGGCTCGACATTGTCTTGCATGCATAATAAGCACGACGCGCAATCCTGGGAGTAGCGTCCATTTACAATACAGCCTTGCCCCGTTACTCCAGCTGCTGTGCATATTACAGAGATTTGTTATAATGTACAGGTCGCTACCCCTCAAGCTGCCGTGTAGAAGTTGCGCAGCTATCACATTGCACTATTTCCTTACACGAGAAGACACTTTAGCGTTGTAGCATACTTTCTCGCTCACCGGCGTACTTCTCGTTGCATAGGACATGCAACTTAGCCGCCGAGGGAATATCTCCCGGGGTGTGTGCCAGCCCTATTAGCCTGACTGAATTTGACTGCCTGAAGGCAAACTTATATTAGTTTCTTCCATTACTTTCGCAAACTATATCCTATGTGTGCTGAACACCTTTGTGCATTATGCTTCGTAGTGAAATTCGCCCGTCTACTTCCCTATATGAAATCGATGTCTAGCGACCAACCAAGGTGAAATTATAAAATTTTCTTTTTAACCGCACAAAATTCACTTTTCTTCTCATAGTCCTCGCTGATGCACGCAACGGCTGCCACTGTTGACCATGGAGAGAGAGTTACGCAACCGAAACGTGTCGATTTCGTCGAACTCCTGTTCATTCCCGCTTATTGCGGCCAGATTCTACGCGCTTTTAGAGAGCTTTTTAGGCAGGGGGGGCTTTAGAAACTCTTTTTCATAGTATCGCGCCAATCGAGGTAAAAGAAAACAAAGTAGATTAAAAAAGGTACTCTCCTTTCGTTAAAAAAAAGGAAAAAAACGTTCCGCAGTGTTTGCATATTTTCTTTCTTTTTAATAGCTTTAATAACGGCATACGATTAAACAATAATTGTCTTTATTCCACTAATCTCATTATCATGAAATGCCAGTTCGCAGTGGTATAAGTAATTAGGCCATGTAGCTTTGATATATAATTCTCGCGATTCGTAACTAGGTGGTTACTGAAGACCTTAATATCCGCAAAACTAGCCGATATTTCGCACAGATGAAATACAGCGGTGGCTTCCAAGCATTACACCCCATTAGAGCCGAGCATCAGGCAGTGGGAAATCTTGCACCCACTGACCACCGGTGGATGCCCGGCGACATCAGGGATTGAACCTGATACCTCCCGCCTTCGACGCGGAGGCTCATTTTTCTCTGCTATCACCATTTTGTTATTCATAAGTAACGCAAAGAAATAATAAACTTTCGTGTAGCCGTCTCTATGTCTGTCAACATTATTATAAACGAAGGATGTAATATTCTGCAATAGCGTTAAAAGCTAAGCGGCGCCTACTATGCGAGACAATTCAGGTTCCTTGAAATAATTTCGTATCACATGTGGAGCAGTTAAAATTTAAAGAAATGAATTGAGCTTCAAAGGAAATCTACGAAGGGTGAAACATTTATTGAAACCTGAAACACAGGATTAAAACTAGACGGGCACCACTGGAAAAGCCAGGCACATTCGTGCGGCTTGTTTGAAGCCCGTCTCCATTCGCATCTAATTTGATTTCTCTCAGATAACATAATACCTTAATTGTGACCGCATGCTAGAGTACGTGTAAGAAGAGAAGCCCGGAGAAAAAGAGGTGCAAAGTAAAGAAGTAGCAATTAAGCGAAAAGAAAAGTGCGCACCATTGAGGGCTGTTGATGCGCGAAGGAAAATTCGCCAATTTTTTGACGTCACGTCCCTAAAGACGGAGGAGATGTTTCCTTTAGAGTTTCCTTTAGAGTAGAGCTCTCTACTCCACTATTTATCTGCTTTTATGCGAGTACCTCCATGACTTTAAAATATAATTAAATTAAAGTAGCGACACGGTTAATACCTTCGTGTGGGCGAGTCGGTGAAGCATCGTCCAGAACAGGAGCTCAAATAACCAGGACACAAGGAAAACACAAAAAAACAGGATTAGCGCCAGTCCTGTTTTCTGAGTGTTCCTTGTGTCCTAGTTTTTTGCGCTCCTGTTCTGACCGGATTTAATTAGGCGGTAGAGGGAACATCAGCTTTGCTATCATAGACAACTCGGCCTTCTCCCCTTCTCCGTGTACAATAGGTCAATATCTATATCAATAGACCAGTATCGCTGGTCTTCTAGTCACTCTGTTCCTTGAACAGTGCAGAATATTGTAATAAATTCGAAATCCGCACCTTTTGATATATATCTGCGAACGTGCCTTCTGTGCTGTCATTCCAAATTGGAGCATTCAGCTCGACACTAAAAACCGACGAGGTTTTAATGCAGCTTTTTTGAGCTAGCTCAAGTGTTTCAGTGAACCAGTCTACATGTAACATTTCACTTAAAATACTTACCGGTGAATAAGTCAAGGAGACGTAGCTGGCCTGTCTTGCGCCATGTATGATGGCGACGTGTGTAACAGTTATGTTGAGCGTCACTCAATTGATGGCATGCTCAAGGCATAGGTCGAGGGCAAGCAGCGAGGTGCGAACGCGACTTATTTAGGGCAGTGCACACCACGGCTAATAATTTTCGCGAAGAATTAAGAAAAAGTAAATAACCTAAAGCGTTGAACTGAAGTATACCATCTGAGGCATCCGGTCGATTTTTAATGTATGGTCATTATCGTGTATTATCAACAATATATAAACTACTGAAGCCTAGGATTGCG
>JAJIZL010069370.1:0-27755 GCA_023969395.1 Amblyomma maculatum
TCTAATAGTGAAACCAAGAACCCGCCGGGCGTTTGATTTGGCGCATCATCGAACGTCACACCACACAGAATACAGAAGCAGACGCAGTACAGCAGGCATCAGCGGTGTTTCAAATTGGTTTACATGAAAGAAAATGCGCAGTTCCAAGATCACAGTTCACTGATTATCACGCATGCCCCAGGCGTAGCCAAGATTTTTGAAGCTGATGTGCGGCTTCGGATAGTGAGGTGTTGGGTTGGAGTGGTGTTTAGGTAGCCACGCATTCCAGAGTTAGCCAACAAAGTTAGCAGGTCGATAGAATAGCTATCCGTGTAGAGAACTTGTGGAACCTAAATGGTGGCCCTCACGAAGCTCGCTAGTGACACAGCAGTGTATTCTTGTGTGTTCTCGTCAAAACCACATATTGTTTCCATTGCATGGAACAGTGCAGCGAGATTCCTATGAAGTTTCGAGCTTGATTGTTTGCATAGTTCTCGAATGTGTGCTATGCCGATGAACTTTGGTTATGAATGGTTCCAGGTCCGGGTACCACAAATCATTCTATTATCTCTCCTTTCTCTGTAGACCACTTCGATCGAAGGCCTTGTATGGGCTTCAGGAACGCGAAATTGAAAAGTTGGCTCTATACAACAATCCACGCCATGAAAAGCTGACAGATTGTATTTTTGTGTAAGTATAGGGAGCAGTTTCCGCTTAAAAGAGCTACAAAACGGGACCTAAAAGGCAGCACACCATCAGGAATGAATTGTAAATGGCTTGAGTGATGTCAGTAACAATAATGAGCAAGTTACGGAGTACAACTAATAATGGTGTACGAACTGCTATTACACCCGTATAAATACACATACACGCACACACAGAGGCGCTACGAGTAGTGTTCTTCTCGTCCGCTATGATATTCTGCTTTCCGCCCAGTGGAGCAGTCGACCAACCATGTGCCACATTTTGTTGGGATTGTGTAACTCCAATCACATAACGTATCAATGTAGGTACGTACGTTTCGTCATATTGCTTTGCTTTAAGATACACAAGTTCTGCAGCTAATTAAGGCTTGATAAAGCAAACAAACATGATCTGTAAAGGTCCATACAATGCTGTTTCACGCTGAATGAAACGTATTTGCACTAAAGATATTGGTAAGCGTAAATGCGAACGATGTCAGTAGCCATGCATACAGCTCTTATCAGATCTTTGCATTGAGCTATGCCGCGAATGCAATGTCCCAATGACCGCGAATGACAAAGTATGCGTAGGCTGTGTCACATTAGTGCGAATTACAAAGCTCAAAGTTTCGAGTAATAATCAGCAACTTTTGGCACTTCTGCCTCGTTTTCATATTCTTTTTTTTGCCAAGCTCTGGAAGCTCAGATGCTAATGAATCTTGTTATTGAGCCGAATGTTTCGAAATCGAATATCGGCCGTTCAGTCGAACCTGATTAGAGGAAAAGTGTGGAAACGCCCAAGCGCTGTAGATATGCGTTGAAGGTAGCGCTGAACATACTGCGCATACTGGTAACCGAGGGATTGTGAATCACATCACTCTTTTGACCACACTGGAAAAAACTCTGTAGGTCGCATTCCTACGTATTTAGTGCTGAAACCAGTGCCGCATAACAAGTGTGCCCCTGAAAGATACTGCACTATGGGAAAATATCTTGTGCTGGGTTAAAAGAAACCAAACCAAACTAAAAGACGTCCAGCTCAGAGAAAGAGGAGCCTGGCAGCAGGGCTGTTAGCTGGAATATCTTGGTCCCCTCTTATCAGTGTATGACGTTGCTATTTCAACGCGAGGCGTCCTCAGTGTTTGAATGATCATTGCGCGATTAGCCTTATCTGCTAAGAGATATGTGTACTGTTGAGAGTAATAAAACGATACGGGCAGCAGCTACTCGCACTTGCCAAAACCTGTGATGCTCTCTTGTTGGCCACTGACTAAGGAGCGTCCTGCATTGAGGTATGTGCTCTGGAAGGCCGCATTCTACGATGCTTTAACAAAGCATACTGCGCAGGCGCGCGATTGCCGGAAGGACTCCAGCGCAATATTCGGTGTAGTCAGTGGCGACGTCATCTGTACGACAGTGCACTTTACTTGGGCATTGATAGGAATTAGGGCGTTTGCAGTAGCTTTACGCTGTCTCGTTTATTATGCTCAGCTAAAGTAAACAAAGGTGCTCCTACAGAGTTTTGAGGCGCTTTGTGCATATTGCAGCAGGTACTCGTCTGAGAAAGCTTGCAATTGCTGCAAGAAGTGGTGACCACGGCGGTGACTCTGAGCTTATATTGTGAGCCCAGCGTTAGTGTGTAAGCTGCTACACGGGGTACCCAAAAGAAACCAAACTAATTTTTTTGGTGTTTTGTTTTGCCGCAGTGTTTTCCCGCTAGGAGCGCATACAGTGAACATTCCAGAGTCAGTCAGCTGAGTGGCATCGCGGAATGTCAGACGTACTTGCTTCGGCAGAGCTTATAGTGACAACTGTTTTCTGTGAGTGTCGTTTTTGCAATGGGTGATTTTCGTGAACAGCGTGCGGCGGTGAAATTGGGCTTTGCTCGAAAAAAAAAATGGGAACAGAAACTCTTGAAATGTTAGAAACGTCGTACAAGAATCATGCTATGGGGAAAACTCAAGTGTGAGTGTTTTTCCCATTTCAAAATTGGTGAAATGTCAATTGATGACCAACCTCGTTCTTGTCATCCTTCCACGGCCCGAACACATAAAAATGTTTAAAAAATTCGTGCAATCATCAGTATTTGACCAAACATGGTATGACCCCTGTTTCTCACCCCCATACTCAACGGACCTTGCCCCGTGTGACTTCTTTGTTTTCTAGAACGAAAAAAAAAATTCATGAAAGGGAAGCGTTTTGATGATGTTGCAGAGGTAAAGAAAAAAAACAGCGCAGGCGCTGTCAAGCATCACAAAAGATGGATTTAAGCAATTTTTTGAAAAGTGGAATGAAAGATTAGACAAGTGTAATAGTGCAAGTGGAGAGTACTTTGAAGGATATTGAAGGTTTCGGCTTAAAATGTGAATAAATAGGTTCAAGAGAAAATAAGTTCGGTTTCTGAAAAATCCCCTCATAGTAACTTTAACTCAATTTGCTAGCCGGAAATTCTTACACAAAATGATTCACGCTTTTGAATGACCTCGTACATTGCAAGAATATATCCCTGGTTGTTTTGCGTTCTTAGTTTCCATGGTTTTCATCTACCATTCACTAGATGTGTCACAAAATGTTTTCTTTATTTTCTATGATGGTTTACATTTAAAAGCAGTGAAGTGGCTGTTTTTGATAAGATAAACATATCAAGATATTCACGAAGTGTATGTTCTTTACCGACAAGGAAGGTGAGTAATATTAGCGAGTTATATTGCTTTACTAAATACAGCTTTGTTCTATGTAAAATGAGAAAATGACGAATTGAGGATATTTTGAGTGAGCCAGACTTGGGTCGAATAATTTAATTTTGCTACCAACAGTTTGATTAGGGGAAGCATTTTTCTCACACAAATCTTTAAATAATAATACATAATATTTGCCATCAGGGCAGCTGCCATGCGGCTGACTCTGGATATTTTCTCATTACGAACGAGAATACGTTTAAATGGGGGGTAAACCTAGGTGGCGATTTTTTTTCTCTGTGTGGGATTTACTGAGCAAAACGTTCCTTATATTCAGACATAAACCTCACGTTGCTCAAATCATAACGCCAAAGAGTGATGTGCAACCAGAGAATTATTCCACATTGCTATGGGCCTCTAGCCGAGTTTTATAATTGCATGAAACAGAGAAAGCGCAACTGTTGCTATGGCTGAGGTATGAAGAGCGAATGCGTGCATCACAGAGGCATTTGCTCTCTGAACTCATGAATGTGAAAATGAAGCTTAACACGGTCTTGTGCCCCCGTCATTGCATCGGGTAGCAATTAGAAAAGACGATTATACAACTCAAAACGCAGGTTAAATTCCCGCCTCCGCTTTGGCCATATGGGCTCCTTCCACAAGAACTAACTGTACATAAAAATGCGTTTCATACACCGAGAAGTTAGGCGTTTACTCTTTGCAGATGTAAAGCGATCAAAGGGGACCAGACAGCTAAATGTGGTGAACAGAAGTTCCTTAGCTGCCTCCCATGACCAGTTTTTACGATCGTGATTAGGAACATAGTTTTTATTTCCGCGAAAACAAAAAAGTCACAGTCATGTGCTTCGCGAAGATGTAGGAGCACGCGACATCCTAAGGTGGTTTAACTTTCTCCGTACATCTGTCATACATGTAAAGAAACATCGTTGGGCAACGAAGAAGGAACCACTTCTAGCTTTTATACGGCCGCCGGTCGGAGTACCACAACCCTGGCAATGCGTCGGTGAAATGGACATATTCACAGGCGTTGATTTCATTTGGAGGACGTAAAGGTGATAGGCACATTATCTATTTGCAAGCGCAACATTATATTAGTGCTCAAAGCCAAGTGGATTCTGCGACCCGCCTTTCAAACTCAATCTCGACATCGCCAAACCTCATAAAATTGGACAATGCCACCCTGCTTCTAAAAAGAAAGGAGCACCTCCGGCGCCGTACACGTGCTCTTATACCTCCGTGTACGGTAAGCCTCCCCCCGCGGTCTAACCCGTGCAGAGGAGGTGGCGCTTCGGAGGATTAGAGTTGGGGTGGCCCTAACACCAGCAGTGATCCGAAAGTGGCCACAATTTCGGTATTTATATCCACACCCTGGGTGCCCCATCTGCAAGTCTAGAAATATCGAAGCTGACATCCATCACCTACTGTGGGATTGTCCAGCGTTAAAGCCAATGCGGATCCGGCACCTGGTGGCAGCTGGCCGCTCCCCCCATAATCCGCAGTCATATGCTGTTCGGACACTGGGACCGCATCATCGTTCACTCCTCGATTTCATTGCATCAGCGAACCTTTTTGCATTTATTTGACCACAGCCTTCATCGATCATAGCACTCCTTTTATGCCCTGAGGCAATAAAATTCGCAAAAAAAAGATGATGCAAACTTCTTTAGCTACAGACGCCAAGCGCAGCATGAAAAAGCAGTCGAGAACATTAGGTCGACTTTTAATAATCACTACGAGGCACTATCGATAGAAGTCATCTGTCTAATATGGCCGGTAACGTTGATCGCTTCTCGGCAACGAGGTTCTTACGCATCTTGCCTGCGCGTTGCAGAACATCAAAGCTGCAGAGCATTGGAGGAAGATGAAGGCCCGTATCGAAAATGGCGTCGTGTACTCGCCCTATCCGAGCATCGAGATCCCCGTCCGCTCGTTCTACGACCTGGCCAGAGAGAAGCTGCTCACAAACCCGGAGAAGACAGCGCTGGTGAGGAGCTCATGGTACAATCTCGCGTAACGGTATCTCTGCGCACATTCAGTTGTCCGAATACAATTCTATCTGTATGACGAATATTTACAACTTGTGATGTGGAATAGTCTGAGGTCATGCGCCAGGTCGCCACCGATGCTTTCTTGCAGAAGAGTAGCATCTTATAAACCTTGCCGATATGTAGGCTCTACAGATGCACTTACGGTACCGAAAATTATAGTATTATAATTAAAACGCCTGGAAACACTTTATACTTCCATCTCTCAAGCGGTCTTGGGCGTGAGAGTTGACCGTCGTGTCGTGCTTTGTTTCTGCCATACATGCGTTCAATGAATCTCATCAGAGGAGCCAGTGTTCACTGCGCGATTAAGTGCTATAGCTTATTAAGTTTCAAAACATCTTTAACAGGCCCAAAAGCAGGTATAACACTGCGGAAATTTTAAGACGCTTAAGCTTCGCGTGGAGACGATATCACTTTTAACATACTGTTGTCATTCCTGCAGTCTTTAAATTGTTAAAGATTCATTAAGTTGGGCACCTTAACGTGAGGGGTATCAAGGAACACCAGGCCATATTATCAGTGACCCTGTCGATTTCTCAGGATCTTTTCCGAACACCGCAAAAAGAAGACTACAATTACGGCGGCAGCTTTGCGATGGAGCGAGCTCAATGAGGTGTTGCGTGAAATTGTCGTTTAGACAGGAGTTTTATTTCAGATAAAAATAAGACATACACTTAATGCGTCACACTCGCATTTGTTACTTGATATCGCAGGAGCTCGCTCTGCTCAGAACCTACAGTCCCCGACGTCGTAGTCTCCTTCATTTGGTCGCGGTTGCAAGAGATCTTGATTGGTCGACAGGGAAATGCCATCATAGCCCATGACTTCAAATGGAAATTTCAAAAACAGCACATTCAGATAGAGCTAACGAGAGGTTCCAAAGGAAAACAAAATTGTCGAGTAGTTGGCTCTAATGGAGGTATGTTATAGAAGAGAATTAATTCACTGAAATAAATCTGTGGCCATCATTTGTTCAAATTGACGCCCTGCGCATGCCACACGGGCCCACAACGCATGACCATAAAGGATGGTCGGTAACGTGCTCGTTAAAGGTGCTCCTAGTGAACAAGTTTTGGTGCGTATGACGTACTGACATGTGTTTGGGACTTTTACAGATATTACACCATTAATTTTAACAATATAAACCAAAAGTCATATTAATATTCTCGGAATTAAAAATGGTGTTACGGCGCTATCGCGTCTACCCTTAAGGTGAAGCTTTAACGTCATCTCAATTTTATGACGTTGCATCTGAAGACGAACTTCTGCAGTCACAGTACGCGAGTTCCATGCCTCATTTTTCGTCTCCGACAACTTCGGATAACGCACGTTGAGCAGTTACATGCGTGTGGTAAAATACGTCTCTCAGATAAACAGCTAAATTTTTGCAGACAAATTTTCGCTCAGAAATGGCACTTGGTCGTCAGTATGTTTCTTTAATCTAGAGTTGTCTGGGGCACATGCTTCATTTAACCAGAAGTCGGACGTTCACACCGTTTGTGGCGGCGGGGAATCAAAGCCGCTGTACCAGTGATGACAACTATGCCGCAATCTCATGTTGTTTACGGCGGCACTACCATATAGTTTCGAAGAAGGAAGTTAGGGGGCAGAGTTAATTTCGCGGAAGATTTAAAAAGCTTTATCGACTGATCTATCAGTAAAGATCTGAGAAACTTAGCTTGCATAACGCTGCACTAAATTGAAAAAGTTTTGTTAGGGTATCGCAATAAATCTTTTCCGAGCTGGCAACGCAGCGAGGTGGCGCCACCAGTGCTATCGCTCGGTTGGGGCCGCTGTTTGTACTCCTTCGGCGCCGCCACAGACGATGAAAACAACCGACGTCTTCCGACCGAATGAAGCAATTGTGCCATACGATTTTGGTATAAAATGCTATGCCATTTCTCTGGAAAATTCGAGGTGCAAGGATTCAGCGGTTCAGCTGCACTTTACGGCACTCATGTAACTGCGCGACGCACTGTATGATCATGCAGTGAGCGACAGTTTCTGCGAGATCTGAACAATGTAGGAGACCCGCACCGCGTAGAGGAATATAGAGGGGGAAAGTTACTACCATAGTCAATTATTCTCTCATGGAAAAGCATGGATCAAAACAGAGACTGGTGCAGAAACATGCAACCTTTTCCGCCGGGTGCAGGTGGATGATGATGTGAGCCTCACTCGTGCGGAGGTCCTCACGCACATGCAGCGATATGCTGTCGGGTTCCGGCAATACGGTGTGGTCGCCGGTGACCGAGTGTGCGTACATCTCAAGAACAGCGCAGAAAATCTGATCGCCATATACGGCTGCGTCCTAGCAGGAGCCACTGTGGTCCTCGCGAAGACGTCCCTCACCGAAGGTAAGTGTATGGCGGTAAAAACCCTTCGCTTTTTTTTTCCTCACGAGTACCACAAAGACGAATATCTGGTGCGCAACGAAAGCTTGCGGCCTAGGCGGGGACACAACATCAGTAGCCGAACAACCGTGCAGCTTTTTGCTGAATTATCAAAGTGCAATGGCGTTACGTTTGGTGCTTGTAATAGGAATTAACTTAGTGGCGTCTATTAGAAGTTTATTAACGGCAATTTCACCGAAAGGCTATACATGTAATAATAAAAAAGCAGTGTCCAAGAGATCGGCGTTGCACGATTTCGCTCTTATTTAATTACATTGTTTGTGTTGGTTTTCGGGATGCACACTCTACGTAAAGGCGACTGGCAGCTGAGCATAGGCGTGAAGACTAAGAAATTCTCATATATGATAGTACGCTGCATGCAAAGCAGAATGTTTATAATATTGTGAACTGTAGTGTTTAAAATATACTTGCTTTTTTACTCCTCGATGTACGTGCGCCGCTGCTGTCATCACTTGTAGGGGTAGCCACCTCGTCAAGCTGCCGCGAACGGTAGCTTTCTGTGGCTGCTCCTTCCTTGCACACAAGGAAAATGAAATGAATTTGAATTTGTGTTTGACGGACTGAAGTTGGTCTTTTTAGGGCACTTAACTTTAAAATGTAATTCATTCTCCTCTTGTGACAAAATAGTCGGGACTTAAAAAAATATGAAGAATAGCAGTATGTCTACCCGTGCCATGAGTGTAATTGGGCCCAACAGAGATAGCGTTCGTTTGCAGCCTGCGTGATCAGGGTCTGCACGTGCCTGCCGCGGGAGCTGTATTTCGATTTGCCCGGTCTACCCAAGCACTCATGTAACATAATTTCTGGCCATGATAATAAGTAGCCCCTTGTTAACATAATTCAGAATATTAACATGATTATTAACCCGAGAGCCTTTTGGCTCATTCAACAAAAGCTCTCCGCGCGAGGGACGCATCTGATTGGTCGACATAAAAGTGACGCGACCAGCCGCCAGATTCGAATTGGGACCAACCAGACGTCTCATCTTGTCTAGCGTTCCTGTCATCTGCAATCCCACACTTGAACGTGCGCCAAGGAACGCCACGCGACAGGAGCGATAGTGTACCGTACAAATGCACACTTGTCGGAGAAAGTGTGACAGATGCTGCGCCTTTCCTTTCCTGTAAACCAATTATAATTATATGTAGCACTGCAACGAACGCCGATAAAAGGTAAATGATAGGAGAGGAAAGGTAGGCTTTAGTCATTCTCATCATAAGAGATATCTAAGAGACCCTCGAATATTTGTTTCTTCGGCGTCGTTCGGGATTAGGCCAAAGAGAAATGGGACGCATCAGAACAAACCTAGTAAATTCATATACTGACCCAATAATGCCACTGGGATTTGACGTCAAACCTAGCCCTCTTTATATTTTGTACTGGTCGTCTAAATCTCGTTTGGAATCGCGCGCAGAGCGACCGTATTTAAATCGCAATGTTTAGAAAAAAAGTCATTGGAGCTTACAATCTCTCAATGAAACTATGTGCTTTTTCCCTCTTGAGCTCCGTGGAGGGGTACACGGTTGTCTTCTTCAACGCTTATAAACTACTTTCATATTAGAAAATAAAATATCTTCTAACTACTGCTTACGAAATGACTACCAAAGTATAAAATGACATGTTAATTTTTTGCCTTCCGCTGACTAGCCTCTTCAGTTCAACAAATGTACAGTATTTATGGCAAAATGCCATCGGTTAATCTGCTTAACCGTAGAGATTTTTCCCCGCTATCTTTCCTGAGCTGAAGTGTGCCTCAAATTATGCATAAAGTATCAGAATGAGCATGCTACTACTTTACCGGAAATCCTGTATAGAGAAGCATTTATTAACAGCTGTAGAAAGGTGCATTCAACGAAAGCGGACTGCATGAAGAACTTACGCACGTTCGAGGGACAGTACTTGAGCGATTTCGCGCAGTGCTCAGCGCCACACTTCATGTCACCTCGCAACTGCGCAAAAATAGACAAAACAAAAACTAAATTGAAAAGGCCACTGAGTCATTATTGCTTTGGCGTCGGGATTTCGCCAAACAGAAATGTGACGTATCAGCACAAAGCAAATGACAAGGTGGATAAATGAAAGATCCCTCATCAGTGGTGTCTTTTTCCAGACATTTCAGGGAGATGGCGTTGCGATGCAGATTTGCGTGTTTTAGCGGCGGCCACGCGGAATACAACATTTTGTTTCCAACAGCATTTTTGTGACACACTCTCGCTGAATTATTGCATATTGTTTTCCACCCTCTAAATATACGACTACGAATCGTATTTATGAATACGGAGTAGTGATGGAGAAGTGTGGATGGTTGGGCTGCTATCAAAATATTGATCGAAAAAAGACCGATGAAAGAACTTTCGAGAGTACATCATGAATAAGCTAGTTGATAGTATACCGTAACTCAAACTTCCACGCGTAATCACTGCAGCTTAAAATTCGCGGCGTTTCCTCCCAGCCTTGAGCATGCAGTACGCGCGTGGTGGAAACTGTGATTGATCTTTGTACCTGCTGAAAACCTTTTCTGGTAAACCTCACTACCTTCCATCTTCCTATTTCCTGTCGGGAACGCGGGAAAGAAGATGGCTACACGGCATGAAAAAGCACATAACTAGGTTTGAGGGCGAGTCTCAGCTCTCTAGCCCCGAGGGCTGCAGACAAACTACACCTATAGGCACAGAATAAAATATTTAGATCACTGCTCGGCCGCTAGTTGTTCTGGCTGCAGGGACAGGCGCCGCATATAAAAAGTTCGCTAAAAGGTGTTCAGAATCTAGCCATCACAAAGTAGGCAGAAAGCTACAAAGATTCAGAAAGTGACCATGAAATTTATGCATTCTCCAGAGGAAAGGCTGCTAAGCTTTTATACAGTGTAAAATATTATTCAAAGCGAAGTATTTCCTGGACGTTTTAAAAAATTGCCACTTTCGCGCCAAGCAGCTGAACGCACTGCCGGGCGTTCGCCCGAGTTCCGGCGCGTTGCGTGGTCTAGAGCAACTTAGGCCCAATTTGAAGCCACAAAGGATACAATTTTCCAGTCCTGGTACAATTTATTATTTTTCAAACATTTCCAGACTATAGTAGCGAGACATCGTAATATAAGTCAACACAAATTGGTACCATACGAGCGATCTAGAAATGATTTATGGGCACCAACTCTGCTAGCTAAATCATCACGAAAAAAAGAGCAGTCCATTTTGTTTCCCCGAAAGAAGAACCTTGGTGACCATGTCGCTCAGCCCCTGGCTATTCTTGTTGCGCTGCTGGAGCGCGTGTGCCCTCATTATTATTCCTGTATTTTCGTTGGCTTCGTCAGAATCCCGGCTTGTGTTTGAATGGCGCTCTTAGGCGTACTCAAACGCGGCGACGCATCGCAGCTCCATTCAGCAGCATCATGGTCTTGCTCCGTGATTCCGCGATTTCACTTTTTCGTGTGCCGTTTGTGACAGCGTAGGCGGCGGAAAAACTTTTATTGCGCTTATTTCTTTTTTTTTCTGATTATAGCCCCCCGGCTCCCTGTTCCGCTGCTATTATGCAGGCCCTCTAGAGCAGCTGTCGCCGGTCTAGAGGGTTAGTGCTGATGAGAGCGGTCTCAGGAAGACATACAATGGTTCTCAGGCCAGGGTCCCCGTCGCCACCGCAAGTTTCTTGGTCCGCTCGATCAGTCGGCGCTGGTTGACCGGCTCCGAGTTGGCCAATGATTGTTCCCTAGAAGAGGTAGTGTTGAGATTGTAGGGGAAGAGCAGCGGTTGGTGTTCTTCGGGCCCAGACTGAATGATATAGTGTAGCGCGGTGTTGCTGGCAGCTGGGGCATTTATCTGGGTAGCGGGTGAGAAAAAATCAAGTGCTTGTAGTATTAGTTAGGGTATGCATGAGTTTGTAGCTGATGCCACGTTTCCACGTTGTCGCAGGCACCATGCAAGATCAAAGTCTGCTTTATAACTATTCTGTGTCGCAGTTTAGGATCAGCGCAGTGATTGCTGTGCAAGCTCACGTGATGGCGCGGGCCGAGGCCGTGGATGGCAATCGCGGCCTATGTACTTGATGGCTGTGATGTGTTGGCTGTTGTCCACTGTTTAAAAGTCCAGCCGAGTCCTAAGGCCTACCAGACGCTATTATGGGTGAGAGGTGTTTCATACCCGACTGGAGATCGGGCTACCGAGTTGTCCAGATCAAGTGCCACTTTTTAAAGCCTCAGCAGACTGTGCTCGCGTAGATCTGTAGTGACGAACAATCCCTGGAACAAATCTGATATTTTAATTGAGCGACCACGTCTACGCGAATCACTTTCGCGTGCAAATATAATTATCAAACCCATCCTGCGCCGGCTGCAATAGATATTTTCTTTTAAATGCTCACAAGAAGAAAATGCTGCTGTCGGTGAATGCTGTCACCAGAATTTCTAAAGGTTGTATGAAGCAGAGAAGTTCAAGAAATCTCCCTAGAAAACAAGTTTGCAGACACGTGCGCCAAGGAGCCAAGAATGCGATTGCATCCCTCACTGTCGGTCACCGCAAAAGGTTTGTGAAACGAAAAGGACTCCAATCCAACACCGAGCCTTCAAAAGAGGCTGGTCTACATCATGCGTGCGAGGTGATCAAAGAACAGCCCTTCCTCCACTAGGAAACTTGGAGGTGCCTCCTGAAGTGAAAGTTTCTTTGTCCTTAGCTTGACAATTTGAGCAGAGTTGAACAAAAATATAAATTGAATTGGTTTTTGAGGTGCTGAAGCAACGCTTGATCATTAATAGATGCCGCAATAAAGGGATCAAAATTAGGTCAAGGGATTCTAAGCACACGGACACTTTTGGATTGTTTCTCAGCAGCCGCAGCCGGTACTAACCCGTGTTCTCTAGCTAGGCAGTCGAGCACGCTAATCACTCAGGTATCCTCGGGCTTTTAAGTCTCGAGGTCACGAGATCAGCGAATAAAACAATCGAAGATGCTAATGAGACTCTGCGTTCTCATGTTATACACGTGAGACCATTATTAGAATAAGCATCTGCATAGATACACCAGGTACGACGTGTAATGGCAGTGTATCAGCCAATTTCGGTCGGCGATCTCGCGACCAGTCTTCAAGTGCTGTACAATTTAGTGCTACTAAACGTGGTGGTTTGGAAAGAAGACTTGCCGTAACATTTACAATAATATGTAGTGGCATAATTTGCGTGGCTTGATTAAGGATTTCGGTGCCCAAAGTCGCATTAACAGCAGCTGATATTATTCTCAACTCACATCCGCTAATATCAGTCCAGAGTCGTTCATTTTACATCCGCGCATGCACGCCGGTCTTTCCTCGAGGTAGGCAACCGTTCAGCGTGGCCGGTGTTGTCGTAAACAATGAGCATGACAGGAGAGACTCAGGGGGATTCAAGCAATGTTTATCGCGTCGCGTGTAGCGAATAGTGCACTGCACAAGCCAATAAATTGTCGCAAATGCAAGTTTGGCTGCCTCTTCGTCGCAGCACTCGGGTCCAAAGCTGTGGAGGCTTACCGTAACACAGCTCAGCAGCACGGGTTGCTGAAACGCCCTTGAGGTTTCTCGGTGCATTAATGGATCCCAAGTGGCCGAAGCTAATCATCTCATTTATGCGGCAGGCATCTTCTCCCAGCGTCGACTCATTACATTGCTCAAGCAACGTTTGAATGCCCACTTAGATTGTTTGACCCAAATGTTAGAACAAGCGCGTTGAGGCCCACCTTTTAAAGCTAAAGCCTTTTTAGGCTCATGGAGCGAAAATATGCGCACGGTAGCAATGCACATGACCTGTACGTCGAAGCTGTGCGCTGATTTGTCACTCGCAAATAGCCGACGTGTGAGGAGGGCGATTAATAAAAACGATTGATGGTGATAGGTAATGAATAAAACTATAGATACACATTGATAGAGTTAATGACTAATGTTAATGATTAATAAGGACTATAATGAGTTGTATTGACCAATACGTAAAACTAGAAATTGTAATGACCGCAATTGATTGGAAATAAGTAAAATGACGGCATGACTTGTCAAGACTGCTAATGAGTGCGAAACGACCAATACGTCAAACAACCACTTGTGATGACCGCAAGTGATCGGAAGGGAGTAAAATGCTTATCTGTGAGTGGTAATGACTACCATGACTAGGCATAACTCAACATGACTATGAAACGTCCAATATGTAAAAGAGAGACGTGAGGGTAAGCTTTCACCGTTTTCCTGTTCAGACATATCTAAGAGACCCTCCAATTTTTATATTTACGATGCTGTATGATTAACTTATGCCTTCGTGGTTGTGCGCATGAAAGAAAAAAAAACTGTAGCGAAAGCACTTCGATAATCAGGTTGGTTTGAGGGGTTTAATGCCCCAAAGCGACTAACGCTATGAGACGCCGTAGTGGAGGCCTCCGGAAATTTCGACCACCTGGGGTTCTTCAACGTGCACTGCATTTCGATAATCAGTTCTGAATGATCACGGGGCTGCGTTCGCTCTGCTATTCACTCCATTCATGCATTTCCAGCAAGGAAAACACAAAGTAGCTGAAAATTATTACTTGCCGACAGCAGTTTCAATCTTTCTGAGAGCCTGTCACACTTAACAATGCGCACGTATAAGCCTTGACACCGAACGATCCCGCAACACCTGCATCACGGCCGCCGCAGCTTGGCGACTAGTATAGACTGGTATAGACGGTGGGGAGGGGTGGCAACCGATAATGTGTTTGCAGTCGAATATTTGCTGCACTGCCGCCCAAGATCTTATCTTCTGTTTAACAGGGAGCTCGACGAGCTACAGCATGTCACTCTTAAAAAAGTGTCTTGCATCTGTTGTCGCTGCAGTCGCATAACTGGGCAGATGGATACCTGGATTGCACTTCATTCATCATGTTTAGTTTACTTCCCAATGATTCGCCATCGATTTTGCTGCACGCGGTGGCGGAGAGGCGGGGAGGGGAACAGCGAAAGATACCCTTGAACACAATTCTAATACATATCGGCACAGAAAAAAAAAAACTTTTGCGGTGACAGGTTTTACATTCTAAATAAGGAATCCATGCTGCGCGTGCAACTAGTTAGCACACTACAAAATAGTTGTGTTAGCCAGTTTCTTTTTCACCCGATGCAAGAACCAGTTTAAAAGAAAATATACAGTTGTGACTTCCTTTTATTTGGTACAAAGAAACGGATACGTTATCTATTTATTTTGCATCCTTCAAGGCGCAGTCTTTTATAAAAAAATATCCTGCCGATGACGTCTGCTTCTAAAACCTGTAACTGGGCTCGTTGCTCATCTCTAGAGTTTGCAATCTCATGTAGACAAAAAATATAATTCTCATTATTTTTGGCCTAATATATTCGAGAAATACGTCTTGGATCCCTGCATGTATTTTTGCAAAAACTGTACTATGCTGGTGTAGTTGCTTTGTTGAAACTTTCACTGAAATTTGCCGACAGCTCAAATACAATTATAGGGCTAGTATTTGCAGCGTTTACGATGCGCACCGTTTGCTAATAGAAATTTTCATGATATGGACACAATTTCATTAACGAGATAGTGGCGTTCACCACGAACTCCGGCGTTGGCGTCAGCGTTGTGAGCGTAAAATCACGAGCATGGAGCTGGAAGGTTGTGGTTGGCAGCTGACGTTGCCGCGCTCCGAGTGCACGTAGGATTGCCTGCCGTTACTTTTGGCAGGAGCTGCCAACACAGGCCTCTCCTTTCGTAAGGGTGGGTGATTTCAGAATCAGCGTGCCAGTACCCTTGCATTCACGTTGCCCCTTGGCCACGCAGGCATGTTCTTACGTCTTAATTAGAGAGGGGCTTTATATGTGGGCTGGTAGTCTAGGATATAGCATCATTAACCTAAAGGCAGAGCTTAAGAGTACTCCTAATGTTTTTTATTTCAGGGAGGTGGGGAGGGTACAGAAGGTTTCACTACATATCTCTAGACCAGGTCTGAATGCGCTGATCGGCTGGTATCGAGTTGCATGTTTGCACAAGTGCTTAAACATCCTGTAAACAGGGTAGGATGTGAATGAAAAGACAGGATAAAATGCCTTGAACTGACCCTTCATAGATGTTACTAGCTGATTTCCAGTCTTTGTTCGACTTAATCGGTCCCATCTACCTTCTTCATAAAATATTGCTCTCGACTGGGCGTAGTTCAATTGTAAAACTAGATGAATGATATCAATTAAATTCAGAGCGTAAAAAAAGCACTGGGGCACTGAGAAGGTGTTTTTGCTGTGTATAAGTGACTATACACTTTAAATTTATATAACTGCAGTGCGACAGCGGGAGAGGTTGGAATTTCACCATGCAGGGAGGACAACCACTTGTGTTTTTCTGATTTTCAAAAATGATTCTCAATATTCTACACTTTATAAAAATGAGACTTGAATTTGGAGCAAATAATCTGATCGTGTCCTATCAAGAGCACACTGAAGCCAGACAAGCATTGAAATTCTCGGTAGACACGTGCAGTGTAGTCCATGCTTTTTTGGACTGCATCGTGGAAGGATGAGTTGATGAAGGTGGTGACTCTTAGAGAACAACGCGACAAGCGTTGGGCTCTTTTCTGTCCTGTCGAAAGTACATGGCGACGTTTACCGAAACTCTGCTAGAGAGGCTGATAATGTAACAGAAATAAATGCTCACTTGTTCGCTTCACAGAGAGTTCGAATTTTTTCCAACATGCAAATATGGCTAGATGTGGCTTTTGCCCTACGCTCAGTGCAAAAAATATTGAATTGCACCGGCTTCTGTTCGCGTAACTGTTGTGATGCCGAAGAATTTATGAATTCTGGTAGGTGAAGCAACATGCTCTTGTGCAGGTGAACTGCGTTATCAAGCGCAAGACAGCGATAGCATTCACATCTTCACCGACGAGGAGCACACAGAGAAGGCCCGCAAGGCAGTTGCCAACCTAGCCATGAAGGTATGTGGCAGCATTGTGGCAATGTCAGGGTTCCTTGTACTAGAGCAAACAAATAACCAAAATACTTGACAAAACAGCCGTTAGAACCTGGAGGAAATAAGCTGATCTGAAATATAAAGGCGTCTCATGTGCACCATACTTTCCATTGTGTAGGATTGTCTAGTGTGGAAATACAAGAGTGGCTACAATGAGGGTTCCAGCGACACTATTTTTTACCATGTTCGACATGGTTCTTGCGACAGGTGGTAAAATTTGTGTTTCGAGTCAGAGCGCAGCCTTGACGGTGAGTGCCATGATTACCGTCCATTGGCTGTATGAGCAACTCGCTTAAAATAATGCCGCTATAATTTCAGTAATGCGGCTCCCCGTCGTCACCGATGCGAAAGCATGGAAGAAAGACCAAGGCACAAGGCCAGACATGGTTTAAAATTTTATAAAAATTCTTTCATTTTTATCCAAAGCGCTTAATTTGAAATTTATTCAGGCGCTTCGAATTTCACGAATGGTTTTCAAGTTTTTAGAGATATTCCAGTATTTACGCCTTGCGCGCAGATATATTAAAGTTATTTCTTAATATTGGGTTCCACAAACCTTTCACTGCGGTCGAACATTGTAAAGTGCAACCAACCTGGGCCCCGTTAGTGTCGAGGAATACTGAGAGCCAGGATCTTGGCATCTGCTAAGTGACATTTGAGTATCCTCCAAATGCAGCCTCAAATCCTTGCATTGAACGCCATGCCTTCTAAGAAGCCGCTGTCGAAAGCCTCAGGTCTTTCGAATACATACTGCCACACAACGGACGAAGAAGGAAGTTATACTTTACCAGAAAATTTCGGAAGAAGCAACAGATCACGTAGATAATCAACACCGGGAACACAAACACGCACGAAGTAACCTTTTTTCAGATGAAAAATTAAGCAAGCCAAGGTATAGCTAAACAAACCTCCGCACTGCCAATGTTTTCATTGTTAGCTGTACTTTGAGTAATAAAATCAATGTGCATCACACTTGCACACAACATTTCGTTTGCCTTGAGCCAGGACAAAGTCACTTGACCCTAGCTCGGGGCTCTGTTCTCCTTTGCCGCCACCGAACCTCATCGGGGAATCTCATTGTTTCGAGGGTTCTTACGGTTAGCGCGCGAGTTGTCTTGCTCTATTGCGCAATTCCTGCCTCATCTGCTCCTTGGGACATTGGGTGCGTGGCTGTACCCGCACTTGACAGGAAGCGCGCCGATGAAGAGTTGGACCTATAGTTAAGCAGAGGGTCCAGAAATGTCCTGCATCTTCAGTTGCCCAATCATATTCACTAGCTCACTAAAACTGCTGTGTAAAATCCCCACCCACCCGCACTTATACATAGTCCTACAAAATGCATCTGGCAATGGTTCAGACTTAGAGCATCGACATTATGCCACGCACCCCGCCGGGGCGGCGCAGTGTTTACGGCGCTCGACCACTGCTCCCAAGGATGCGGGATCGAGTCCTGGCCTCGGCGCCGCTTTTCGCTAGAGGCGAAAAATAAGGCGTCCGTGTGCTGTGCGATGTCAGTGCACGTTAAAGAATCCCAGGTGGTCGAAATTTCCAGGGTCCTTCACTACGGCGTCTCTCATAGCCTGAGTCGCTTTGGGATGTTAAACCCAACAAACCAAACCAAACCAAACCAAACCAAACCAAAAGGCCCACGCATCGAGTCACAGTGACTCTGCAATTGGGTTAAAGGCGAAAAACAATTGAATATTGATGAAATTTTGGGACCCAGACCTGTGGACGGCCTATACATGGCTGGCAAAGCCATCATCACACCCTCTGACGATAAAAAATATTCGCCGTTTTGAAGTATGGTAGGAAGGATGATTAATTTCTTCGTACTGATACGAAGTAATGACCACATCATTATTTATTGCATGAACGTAGCAATTAACTAGCCATCCTCAACCCCAGCGGTACCAAGCAACAGAAGAGCACGGCGATTACAGTCTGTGGCGCAGAAGACAGAAGCAAAAGTTTCTGAACCTAAGTAGTTCCTAGATTAAACTGAACCTGACAATATTAAATTCAGAAAACTGGCGAAATATTCTGGGATTACTATATCAGTGCTGTGTGATGAACCAGTCAGTATTAAGCACGTTGATATATGGGTTATAGAGCCTTCGAAGGACTGATGAAACATACGCACTGTACTAGCTTAGGCAAGGAACTAAGTATAACAGTCCTGCTATTAAAATTGCGGATAGCAACAATGAAGTGTTCAGCAATAACTTAAGGGGGGCAAATATATTTAGATTATTATCC
Organism: Amblyomma maculatum; assembly: GCA_023969395.1. NCBI lineage: Eukaryota > Metazoa > Arthropoda > Arachnida > Ixodida > Ixodidae > Amblyomma > Amblyomma maculatum. The sequence goes on from JAJIZL010069370.1 coordinate 19,033, forward strand.
TCACTATAACCACTCCAGGGTAAATGCCTTTGCGCTTTCCCCTCAAAGAAAGCCTATTCTAAGCAATCTGTGACCATCTTATTCCCAAATAGTTCCCGATCTCCGTACTGTGGCCTCGCCAACCGTGGTCTTATGGCAGAGCACCCTCCCCGGCTTCGGGTAGTGACGATGTTTACTTTCGCTGCCAGCTGAATAACCACGGTTATGTCAGATCGGTAAAAGCCACCTCCCGACATGGGGCTCAGCTTCCCAGATTGTGTTGCTTTGGAAAGCAGCTGGTGCATTTAAATCTCGCTGCTGTGTCTTCGAACAGGCACAAACTCTTGACATTTTGTTTTCCCTTGCTATGCTCACCCTTTATCCTGATATATTCTGTTCTAGTAAGGAACAAAATGTCATCTGCGCATAATCATCCCGCTTGTGTTTCAGACAAAATTACATAAAATCACGCTACATGAATAAAATATTCTGTTCACCGAGAGCTCTTAACGTTTCGTCTATAGTTTTTCTTTCGCACGGTAACTGATTGCGTAATAACAGGTGCAGTGAGTGGGCGGATGCGGCGTGCGTACCGAACAATATACCGAACAATAAATGAAGTGGGTGTACACGGACCAAAGCGCACTGTATGGAACGCCATAAGGTTCCAGTCAGTCTCGCACGGAGACATGAACTCTCCGGTGCTTGTAACCAAGTGTTTATGGGCGGAAATGAGTGAACTGGAGTGGAAAACGTTGACGAAAATGATTATTAGAGACTATCTGAGTCATATGCTATGAGCTGACGAATTTGATTTGCAAAAGTACTTCAAAGGAGTACCTGCAAAGGATGGGCCAAGATCTGTGCTAGAAAACGCGAATTTGGGGAAAAAACCTGAATTAAAGCCATTTAGTGCTGTTTTGAGCAGCCTCGGAGTGAAACAACAGTACGTATGGATATACACTGAGTACGTAGTGAACGCTGATCCTGACCATGGCATAGAAAAAGACTGAGTTAGTTTGGGAACATTTAGTAGGTACTCTCACATATTAATAGGAGTTTACCAGCATCCCCCTTAGGCATAGAGAATATCAGCTGTAAGTTACCAGCGCTAAATGAGCTGTGGGGAATAATTTGGAGGTTAATAGAAAAGAATAAGCTTACACTGTAAACAGAGAGAGCAGAGTTTGTACAATAGGATGCATATATAGAGGCTAACAATTTTGCACTATTTTCATTCTTCTTGCATAATTATTGAGGTGTACTGATAAAATGATACCGGTGCTAGCCTGTAAAGCTACGGAACCGTACAAGCATTGTTGAGATTGTGTAACCAAAATGATGGCGGCGTGACAAGAGTGAAGCAGACAGGTTGAGGTAACGAACGTGATAGATACATACACAGAAAGTAGTTAGGAAAGAGAAATGGGCTTGATACGGCAAGAAACTGCAAGCAAGGTCATCGCTGGTCTTTAAGAGTACTGGAGTTAAATCGAAAAGAAGGCCAGCAGAACAAGGGCAGCAAAAGCAAGGACGGATGATGTTAGGACGCTTGCTTTGGTAAGGTGGCCTCACTTTGTGCAGTGCTCTGATTTTGAGGGCTGTGGGAGGGAGAGTCCTTTAAGATGCAGTCCGCCTATTTAGGATGATCATGATGGATGATAACGCCCTACCAATTAGGATTGAGAGCCTTGGTAATATAGGAGTAACCATGGCCTTTCAAAGTTGTTTCTGCAGCGTATGCATTTGAAAATTAACAAAATAACTGCCCAATGTGCCGACAGGCGCAGAAGTGCTGTGAATACTTTTGTCAACTGTCACTGCCTTTCTAGTTGCTGTTTTTACAAGTAAAAGATAGCACGTGACGGAATTGTAGTGATTTTTCATTTGTTCATTAGGAATCCGCTTTTGAACATCTGTCGTTGCAGTTCTTTTTAGTATTGACCTCGTTTTTTGATCAAGAAATTACCCGTATGCAAGTCTTGTCCTTTTATCACAGTACAAGTTACTTTTTTTTGCGTTAACTGGAAAGTTGAGCAGACGCGACATCTCAGAAATGCTGAGAGGAGCCATGCGAACATATTGGAGGTTAGGTAACTGCATTATTAGGATAAAGCAGTTAAGCGCTTTCGCTGCTGGTTTAAAATACGTCTTCTTTTCGTATGGTCAAAAAGACAGGCGATTATCCTAATTCGATCGCCCATGGTGGTGAAACCAGGATAAATAGTTTTGAGGAAATCGAAGCCGTAGTGACTAACTCATCATAGCAGGATGCTTCCTCGCGACTGAATGGCGAACACACACTTGCCGAAATTGGTACGCAAATGAAGTTATGCATGAAGGTACAAAAGAGCAGTGTTCTGTGTGGTACCAGAATAATTCTGACTTTCCGGGCTCCTCAGCGGGCAGTGATTGAACCAGATAACAGATTTTTCAGCAGTTCGGTCCCCTGAAACGCAGCGGCTCTAGCGCGCATTCAATACTCGTAATTCTTGCACCACATTCATGACCATTGCACTACAGTTGAGGTGGTATGATGAGCGTTGTTACAAAACGCACTAACGCCAATATCATTATAAAGGGCGCGCGATCAAAGCATTATGCTTTTCGGTTACCTCATAGACTTGAAGGCCTCAAAGATACTGAACAGGCTCTTCAAAGGTGTCTAGCTAACTTTTTCTTCCTTGCCTGACATTGCGGTCTATGGCAGTACCCGTATAAGCCACCTGCAGCAGGCAGCGGGTTGAAAATACAGCTGAGTTTCTGAAGGATTCAGCGAAGTGGAAATAGCGAAGGGGGACAATTTTCTGCGACCACGTCCGTCGCACAGTAGGAGTGGAGCGCAGAGTGTGGAGAGAGTGAAATGAACCAGATAAAAGTAAGGGAAAAGGAAGTGCAGAAAAGAAGCGTCTTGTATGCACCGTAACGCGAACATTACGCGTGAAGCAGCACAGAAAAGTGAGGGAGATGTACGTGTAACAATGTGGTACTGAGAGACAACTATAAATGGGGAATTGCACGAGTGAAGATGGAGAGGTAGTGGCCCCTTTTAGTGGTGCTGTACAATGTGATGTGCTTTGCGTGATAGCAGCGTGCAGCCCGAGAAGAGAGGGTGACTGCGCAGTATAAGGAGAATGAAAGAACGCGTACCAAATGAGGCCTCAGTAAACTGGGTACCTATGCTGGTTGAAGGGAAATGTGCCGAGCAAGCCGTCGCACACACCGAAGGGTACGAGAGCAGAGCGTACTGAGTAGAGCTGCAGCCGCGTTGCACGGAGGAACATGGGCTCAGTGAACTCGGTAAGCGACTAGAAGGTGAAGGCGATTGCGAAGAGACCGCGTATGGTATGCCACGCACTCGCTTTTTTTTGTCAATACAGTGTAAGTAGCCAGTATAAGATGGATGCAGCCGCCGCAAGGCAGGGTCAACTAGAAAGATATGAGATGTGCCTTTGTTCTGTGGTTTAGGCTGATGATTATGAAGCTGATGGTAACGAGGCCAGTTGGAACTTGAATTAGAATCGCGGATCGAACTCTACTGCCTTGAGATACGATTAAAGAGGCGCAAAAGAGAATGCTTCCTTTTCTTTTTCGTGCACTATACATGCATAAATTAGTGGGCCTAAGAAGAGCTAGTTACTAAAACTAGAAAACGCTCACGAGCAATAGGTTTCGCATTAGTTCCCAGCACAATGCAATAATTTTTAAGCTAGTTTGGATAACACAGAAGCTATAGGCGATATAAAAGGACACTTCTCTCTTCCCTCACCTCATTGTACGCCGGGACTCAAGAAAACAAATACAAGTCATGACAGCGCCTTGCTGCGCCCAGGCCCGCATTCGTCCCTTGGGAGTGTCCGATGAGTGGGTGACCCAGAAAATCCGGTTGACGGCATCGAGGAGTGAGTGTACAGGGAGGTGTCGCGTAATCAGTTGTGAGTTGAGCCAGGAGCCCATTTTACGAATTATTTGTAAATTAGCTCCTCGTAGAGCTTTTATATTTCATACAGTAATCACAAAGGCCATCCCTATATATTTCTTACATTATAATATAGACGTTGTTGGAGTTTGTAGGGCTTTAATGCTGTCGGAACTTGCTTGTACCTTAGTAGCTGTTTTGCTTTCCACTATTCACCACTTTTCGCTTTCATGAAATTGTGGTACTGCATGTGCTCCTATCCCAGGGCCTCTTCTGCATGGGACGCGCTGAGGGTTTCATCTCTGCCTCAGATTTTCTATCGCTGGATGAACGAGAGTTCCAGGAGACCCCGGTGACCGATCATCGGAAAACAGTAATCGCTGTTTGCTACACTTCAGGAACAACAGGCTTGCCGAAAGGAGCTGAAGTCACCCACTACAGCTACGTGAGCAGTTTCTACACTACCAGGTAGAAAATATCAGCAATCGTCTCAGGTTTCTTTGTGTGCGTGATGCGGATAGAAAAGCTGATATCCTGTTTTTCGCATTTCAACAGCGAAATATCTGTTAAAGACATCTGTAGTACTGTAACTTTGATGTAAATATTCCTTGTGGTGTTTAGTCCATGCATCGAGAGGGAACACAAAAACAGTAACACCTAGAATAAATAAAGTTTGGCGCTGCCAAAATCGTGTTTAGTTTATGGGCTTTAAAGGAAACTTGGAGTGGAATACAAGGTAACTTAATTGATAGGCTAGCGTCTCGTTATGACATATATGCTACTGTTACTCGAAAAAATAGTTTCAGAGGTTGTAAAAAATAGCATTAAACTGAAGTACATGTAGGGCCAATAATTCATCACAGCATTCGTTCATCGCTTTTTCTGCAGCGTTACGTCAATGGCAAATTGTAAGGGCCACCGGAGAATCCTGATCGAAACACTGGGCTCCTTCGCCTAAAAGGTCCATCCCTGGACAGTGGCCCTTTAAAGGAGCCGTGAAATAAATTTTCCGTTTTTGAGGTAAAAACAGCTTAATAGTCTGAAGAGCTGGTAACGTGTCAGGGATCACAAAAATGCCAGCCCTATACATAAATTTAGAGACAGTTGCATTTTTGCAACAATAATTATAGGCGAATACCCGGTTCAGGCCAAGGAAAACTAGCCTGGGCTTAACTCCACATAAATCGGTTAAAACCTGAGAAAGCACTGTTTAATGTAGTTTTGCTTGCCGGTTGAGCTTTGAGAGACTGACACTGAGTTTGCCAGTTTCTTAAAAGTCTTTTATGCAATGGGAGGTGCAAACGTTGTTGGTTCTGAGTCCCTATAGCGAACTACAGCCTCCAACGTGGCCAGGACATGGACGCTAAATCCGAAGCGGAGTAGTATGAAAGCATTCTGAAAGCAGCGCGAAGATTGGTTGAGTAGAAATTTTGATACGAAGAAAGGGGAAAACCTGGCGCCACATGGAGGGTCTTTAGTGGTGCCGTCCGAGCAAATGGCAGTGTCAGAGGTGATAGAGGGAGGCGCCCTGCCGCATGAATGCGTTGTGCATGGCACAGACAAATACCATAAACAACATGTGCATGGCACATTTACGAATTTACCAATCACTGACACGTATACGAATGGCTAACTCACTGGCCTCTATGCGAAAATAAACCCCGCAACAAGTAACTTCATCGGCTCGTCGTGCGATGTACATTGCTCAAAACAGCATAACGAACCCTAGCACACACGGCACAATGATGCGGCGATCACAAAAGACCACGCTCTAGGGGAGCCACTTTTTACGGCGGAGAAAACTGCAGAAAACTCTCTTGGCGATTTGCACAAAGTATAGGCGGCTTCAAAGTCAACCTAAGATGAGTGTTGTAAGGACGATTCCGTCTTCGCTATAGCCACGGCGAAATAATAGCTTTCCTCTATTTATCGTTTGAAAAACATGTTTTATTGAAAATAAGCGCTTAGGGTTAAGACGTTTCTATTTGTGGATGTATAGCAGAGCACCAATGAATATCAGCGTACAGATGGGCTGAGTGGAAGCGTATGCGCAACTACCGCTATCATCGCTCACCTGCAGGGCGCTTTTGACTGCCAAATCAGAGTTCTTCTATAAATTACGGGCAAGCGTGTTGAAGGGCAAGCAAAATGTTACAGTTAAGAAAAATGCGGTGTAATAAATTCTATGGCTGCACGCAGCCTGTCATGCGCGGAGAATGCGGAAGCAAGCCAAATTTTTGGGGGTAGCCCACCTACAGTTGGATATCATTGCAAGATAGCCAGTCATCATAAGCCGCGCCAACGCTGCGGACGTGCGATTCCACCTGCCTAGAAAACGTGCCTTGGTGTAACTCCTATTCTTCTCGTATTCTACACTAACTTGCTGCCACTGTCATCGGCGGAGGCTCTGCTTATTTCCAGATTTTTCGTGCTTCTCCAACGGAGACATGAGGTAACGAGAGCTCTTCAGTATGTTCGTCAAAGCCCAAAGTTTGGTGGGCCAGAGGGCCAATTTCGTGTGCGGAGAGAGGCACTATCTGGACACATTTTCTATGAACACTTTTTTGCTGTCACCTTGTGCAACCAAGTTAGATGAAAGATCACCAGAAGGTATCTAAAAGCCCCGCTTCAGATAAGCTGGTCGGACATACCTGCGTGGCTTAGGGTTTTTATGTCTTATACATCGATCACGGCTCTTTGAAGTTTGAGTTCAATTTCACTCACCTATCTGAAAACAGATGTACGAGTTAGCAGATATTTTTGCACGCATTCAGCCTGCACTTTCTGCACGCACCCGCAGAAATTGTAATGCGTAAACCCCAAGGCTTATGCATTAAAAGTGTATCACCAAGTTTCAGTCAATATTGCAATCATATTAACAATACTATAGCGTCAGAAGAGACGTTTCAAACAAAATCTGCGTGTGCTGTCACATTAATAAAGTTATTTCAGTCGTGCACCCAAGGTATATCATGTTTCAAGATATAATGCTAATTGATTTTATTGCTCCAAGTCTTGCTCGCCGCTCATAACAATGTGCCTTTTTCAGCACTTTTTAATCATGACATAGGGTGCTGTTTACAAGTTTATTCTTTGCCAGTTCTTTGTTGAAAGGTCAGCCTGTCAATTTTTTCATTTTCCCCGTTACTGTTCTGCTTAAACCTTAAAGATGTAGCCATCCATGTATCGCAGGCCTCGCTGATTAAGAAGATTTGGCTCGCTAGTGCCATGCAGAACTGTTTAGACAAAAGCGTCTCATGCTCCGTTGTAATGAAAAAAAAAAATCCTGTATAGGCGTTCACGTTGTGAGGCAAAATATTACGAGCATGTCGCTGAGAGGGGATAGTTTTCAAGTGACATCATCGGGAACAGACTGGTCGGCGGTCTGTGTGACACCACGAGGGCACATCATGCGGGCAGTTATTACGGAGTATGAAATGAGATTAGATTCCGGGAAGCCTGAATTACGAGCCAGCTACATTATAACCTTAGGCCTAGTAGGCAGGTTTGTGTACCTTGCTTAAATTGGCGCTTTAATCGCAAGTGGTCTTTTACGTAAGCCGTGAGTTTACGACTTTGTGGTAAAGAGTGTCTGCGAGATAATACTGTAGTAAATTAAGGGGTTGATGATTCAGAAGTACCAAACTGTGTCTAAGCGAATGGGCATCAGCAATGAGATCAGAAGGCGGCTGCCAATAACCCTTTCGCCTCTCACCCTTGAAGGCGGAGCTTGAGCGTCTACTCGTATTTCCTCTTTAGATTTTCTTTGATTTGAAACATTTTGCCATCTCAACACTGTCTTGAATGTTTATGCTGCTAAGGCTGCTGGGAAATGCATTTTTCTCGTTTTGACCTTCATTGCGACCCTGTTGTTTGCATTGGCCTGTACAACTGCCTTTCATTCATCGCTGTACCGTCATCATGTACACGCAATTCTTGCAGGCACATTTGTAAAGCTGCGGCACAGTAGGCAAGCTGCCATCCTCTCTGTTAATTTGAACCATACAGGATCATTATTAAGGGCCGCACGAATTTTTACATCACCCCAAGAAACAGGCGCATGAGAGAGAGAACGTAGTTTTTGAAAGCAATGCAAATACAGCTGTAGCACCCTCCATTTACCTAAATCAACCCGATCAAAACTCGCCACAACTTGCTTTGCAGCGTTTTCTACGAAGGGAGGTGCAACTAGGTGCATGTTGTGAGAAAAATACATTGAAGAGCAGAGTTGCATGGCATGCATTTGTTCATAATAAATATTTTGTTATTTGAATATGCTAGCCCTCTAGAACGCAAGCTGAACAAGCACATGCACTTCTTCGCAAGCAGGCGCGCGTGGCTCATTTTTTATATAGAAATGGTAGATAAATGCGTATTTGGTACTGTACCGCATGTATAAAACAAAAGCATTGCGCATATTCCTTTCAACAGGTTTGTTTTTCCAAATTCAAAAACACCTCCACGCTGCTTCATGTAGGCTAAGGGACGTCTTACCCAATGGCAGTTTCATTCATCAGACAATAAAGACTATTTGAAGTGAGACACTTTGTGTTGCCTTTGTGAGCATTTTCCTAATGCCCTTAAACAGCGTTTGTAAGACGAAGTATAGACGATTAATTCGACAACCTCAAGCACTGTAACGTGAGAGGCAGTTTTTATAGGCACCCATTTAAAACACTGGAAACCGTAAAAGTAACTGAAGGAGGGGGCTCGGGCGTGCCAAAGACAAATATTCGGTGTCGAAGTATTCGAATAGATTTTTGCGCCTCACAAATTCGCCTTTAGGAAGGCGAATGTGCTCAGTGGGAAGCTTCTGCCGCATGGC
>JAJIZL010069376.1:0-14285 GCA_023969395.1 Amblyomma maculatum
CGCCAGACAGTAATTAGACATTGTTTTTGCTTAGAATAACGTCTTTTTAGTTTCGTGTTGAAGGCTGTTACGGCCCAATGACGCACGCCTAAAATTCTAGTGGACACCATTATCGCTTTATTCACGAAATTGCAAACACTGTGGCGCCATCTAGTAGCAAAACCTGAACGCAGACGCGTCGCGGTGTGAAAGCAGGGGTGGTTTTTAGCCTGCGGGGTGGCGCAGTGGTCGCGGCGCTCGACTACTGTTCCCAAGGGTGCGGGTTCGAATCCTGGCCTCGGCGGCCGTTTTTCGACGGGGCGAAAAGCTAGGCGCCTGTGTGCTGTGCGGTGTCAGTGTACGTTAAAGATCCACAGGTGGTCGAATTTTCCGGAGTCCTTCACTACGGCATCTTAAAGCCTGAGTCGCTTTGGAACGTTAAATTTAACGTCCCACAAACCAACCAGGCGTGGTTTTTATTTAAGGATCGAATGGAGAGAGCACGCAATATAATGAATTGTGACAAGCACTCCTCGAAGAAAAAAGAACAGTGTGCAATTACGAAAATCAGCGATATTTTACTGACATGCACTCACGTGCGGCACTACATTGAAATTAATAGGGTTTCTCCGCTAGATAGCTCCTCGGTTGTTTATATGCGATTTTCAACAGCAAATTAAAATTGGAAAGCCGCTTTCATATTGTAGTGCTCGATCTGTACTATATGAGGCAAGGTCTTTTCATCTCCACCATAACCTCATGACATATTTTGGCCAGTTTTCTATCCCTTTGAGCGCTAGCTTTTTATTCTGAGCCCTTTTACACCATGGAACCATCTTTCGCTAATTTTATTTCTTCTTCAAGTGTTTCCTTTATTCAATTATTGAGGTAATATTTGTAATTTTGTCTCATGAAGCTTCGACTTTTTATTGTGAAAACTGCAATACTTTGAACATTTTTTCATCTATTTTGCAATTATTTCAAATACTGATCAATTACACACTCTGTTTTCCTAATTATAATCATCAAGCAGAGGTTTATCAGATTCAACATTTTGACTCCTTTGAGCGCCGTTGGGAATTTTCATCGTTTTACTTCTTTTAATAACTAATGATAACTTATTTACCATAATTTCATTTACTTGTCATCGCCTATCGCAGATAAATCGATCATCACTCACTATTGGCACAAATCAGACTTCTCTGGGGAGGATGATGGTGCGATGCTTTGGGCGTGTTCTTGTGTGATTGTGGCGGCGTTTTCTATACCATCCATGTCGGCTTATCTGCAGTGTGTGGTACACCGCTTGATGTCCGTATAGAAGCTGTGCTTAATATGAGGTATTAGAAGCAATTTACGGTTAAGGTTAATGAGGGCCTTGCATTTCTCAATGAACTCTTTAGAGGAACTTCTTGTACACCTTGCCTAAGTAACACAGTAAGCGAGTTTGTGGAAGCCCATTGCCAAGCCTAATACTTGCATCTCATACAGTGCCCTCTGGACGCAATATTCTAGAGACTAGAGATTTACATTCCAGCGAATGGCACTACCCGCTTCCCATACCTCGCGCCATCCACCGAGAATTTATCAAACTTACTCTGGAAAAATGAACCACAACCATCATGACCGTCGCCGCTGAGCCCGAGTAGAGGTGCTAAACAAATATTACGACTTCGAAACGGATACAGGTGTCGCTGCAAACACGAATAAAGGAGCGGTTGTGGTCATCACCAATCCCTCCCTACAAACTCTTGCTACTGCCCCCCCCCCCCCCTTCGTTCCCCTCTACGGATGCAGCCAAGGAAGCAGCCATCGGCTGCGAGGTTACATCGCGGAAGCACGCTGTAAAATTTGTGACTCTGAAGCACGAATGGTGCGCGTCCAGGAAAGTTACGTTAGGTCACTGAAGGAGTGCACGAGATTTAGAATAGGTCCCGGATTGCAGTCCGCGTGCGCCTGTTTTAATTTATATTTATTTATACAAATACCTCACAGGTTCCAAACATGGAACATTGTGTGAGGGGGAGGGGTTACAGTGTATCAAAAGAAACAATGGTACATGGTTTAAAATACAAAAGTTAACAGTAATACAGGACTGGAACTGCAAATACGTATTAGAGCATGCATGGGAAGTAATAAACCGAGGATTATGACATTATACAATAGTTAGCGGCATTGGACTAAATCAACCTGCACACAGTGAACGCAATATAAAAAAAGGTATTCTGACTGCAAAAAGGTACTCAATTCGTTTTTGAATTTTAGTGGGTCAGATATGTTAGCGATGCGTTCGGGAAGACCATTCCAACTCTATAGCCCGTGGCAAGGCAGAGAAGTTAAATGCATGTGTTCGGCCGAATAGACGTTGAAAACTTATATTATTATTCAGGCGGTGGGAGGTGCGAGTCGGTCTAGTAAGTGGCACTGTTGATGCATGGTGACTGTAGATTAGTTTATGTAGCAAGCAGATAAGCGCGATATCCCGACGTGATTGTAAACTTGTGAGTGATAAGGACGACTTGATGTTAGTCACGCTGGTATGGCGGCTGTAATCATGGGGAATAAAACGTGCTGCACGGTTTTGAATAGCTTCAAGGGATTTGATTAGATACTCTTGATGTGGTGACCGGATGGCTGATGTATATTCTAGTTGAGGACGAACGAAAGTTAGAAATGCGAGCTTACGAGTAGAAATAGGTGCGCTATGTAGATTTCGCTTTAGATAGCCGAACGTGCGCGATGCTTTGGCGGTTATATTTTCAATATGCGTCGCCGATGAAAGATTTTCGGTAAGATGAACGCCGAGATATTTATAAGAAGGTGTGCGGGTTAGTGAAATCATGTTGAATGAATAACCGTGGGTTGAGAGGGAATGCTTCCGACTGACTGTCATTATTTTGTATTTTTCCGTGTTAAGTGTCATTTGCCATGATCTGCACCAGTTAGTTGCGTACTCCAGGTCCTGCTGAAGGATGACATGGTCAGTGAGAGAACGGATTTTACGATAAATTGCGTAGCATCAGCGAACAGTCGAACTGATGATCTTATGTGAGATGGGAGGTCATTAATGTATATTAAAAATAATAAAGGACCGAGGACGCTACCTTGAGGAACGCCAGATGTGACGTCGCTGAACCTATGATGGACCTAAGAATAAACCACTGGCGGCCTGATACCCTAGCTCTCTAAGTGTGCGGGCATCCTTATGAACTCCGCATAGCGGGCCAGGTTGGCGGCGGGTGAGATCAGTAGGGGTTCCAGCCAGCCACATAATTTTTATCAGTTGTAGGCCGTCATTGCACCCGCCACCGCTTAGGTGGTGGACGACAGCTGTTTCGACGCCATCTTTCTCTTCCTCTTCATTTTCTTTCTTCTGTATTTTGCCTTCTATCCGCACGAGGCAGCGGAGGTGGCTCATCTACAGAGCCAGTTTCAGGCCCGTGCATTTTCTTTTCCTTCTACTTTCAGCCGCAACAACCACAGCAACGTCATGATTCGTAGGAACATGGACGTTTGAGCGTAGCGGAGCCTTGCAGGGGTTCAGTGGCCGGATGTCCCCAAACTCCCCTGCTCCAATCAAATTCTCACTATTACCCCCGCAACTGACTCAAATACGAATTTTGAAGCGAAAAGCTTCACTACGAGGGACAGAGCCAAGCTTCGCGTATGCCGTATGCTGCATGCCGTATGTATGCCTTGACGTCACAGCCAAGTCCAGCTGCGCTGTTCCTTCGCCAAGCTCTGCCGGCGTTCCCTAGAAACGCTTAAAGGGGTGCGACTGTTCCTCATTAAAAAATAGCTTCCATTCGGGAATCAAGCCTTCATCCCTTGTTTCCCCCGCCGAGCGCTTCACGGCTGTGCCACGCCCCAAGTCGTGAAGCGCACTTTATACTTCCACCTGCAGCCTCTGCCGGGGTGGCGCAGTGGTTACGACGCCCGACTATTGTTCCCAAGGACGCGAGATCGAATCCCGGCCTCGGCAGCCGCTTTTAGATTGAGGCGAAAAGCAAGGCGCCCGTGAGCTATGCGATGGCTGTGCCTGTTAAAGAACCTCAGGTGGTCGAAATTTCTGGAGTCATCTAATACGGCGTCTCTCATAGCCTGGTTGGTTGGTTGCACAACTTTTATTCCCTACTAATTGTGACTTTTTTGAACTCTGTCTGGGTTGAGGCCTACTTTAGCAAGATTGCCTTCCCCGTCTCGGTCATGCTTAGTCTCTCTAATTAGGAGACTCGCACTGCCTCTGCCAATTCTGCCCACGTGTTATGCACCCCGAGTTCGAGCAGTCGTCCGCCCGAGGTACCCATTGGCAGTCCTGGCGCCTTCTTAACACATCTTAAGATCAGGCAGTCTGATTTCTCTTTTTCGCCGGCTATGAAGTCCTGGTAGGGCGTGGCATAACTAATTCGGCTTATTACGTACGCCTCGATTACTTTTAGTCAATTGCTCTCCTTGAGGCATCTTCCTTCAGTGGTGACCCTCTTCAAGAGCCCGAGTGTTCGCATCGCGTAATTTTTTAATTTGTTTCAGGACCTCTCCGTTATGGCCGTGAGATTGGATGACCATCCCCAGAATTCTAATCTGATCTACTTTTGCCCCCTGTTTGCCCTCCACCTGAATATGAAACTCCCCGCTATTCTTGCCTCGGAGGTACTTTGGGTTATATACGAACAACTCTGATTTATGAGGGGAGCACGAAAGTCCTATTTTGGCCGCGTAATCGACAATGATGTCGGTCGCGGCCTGCAGGTATTCCTCCGTACTCGCATCGCTCCCATGGTTAATCCAGAGGATATCGTCCTCATACATGCTGAAATGTAGCCCCTTGATTTGGTTAAGTTTACCCGGGAGGCCTCTCATCGCCCCGTTGAATCGGAAAGGCGATATCCCTGAGCCACGCGGCGTGCCTTTGTTTCCTAAATCTATCGTAGGAGATTCTAAATTTTGAAATATCATGCAGGCTTTTCCGCCCGATTAGAAGTCTTTTATGTAGTTGTACGTTCGCTCCCCTACTACGAGCAGTTCGAGCCCTTCGAGGATAGCCTCGTGCCTGACATAGTCGAATGCCTTGGTGAGGTCTAGGCTCAGGATCACTTTGGTGTCTCTCGATCGCAGGTCTATGATATCATGCTTTAGTCGGAGCATTACGTCCTGCGTGCGCAAGTGTGGTCGGAAACCGACAAGTTACTGCGGCCACAGGTCGTTTTGCTCCATAAAGCACGGTAATCTCGTCTGTATTACGTGCTCCAGTAACTTCCCTACGCATGAGGTTAGGGAAATTGGTGTCAAATTTTTCACTTGCGGGGGTTTTGCCGGTTTGGGTATTAAAATTATGTTTGCCGTTTTCCACTGATCTCGAAACTGGCTCGTTTCCGAAACTTTTCGAATGAATTTAGTTGGAAGAATAATAGAGTCATCGTCCAGATTCCTTAGCTTTTATTTTTGATCCCATCGGGGCCCAGGGCTGATTTAGTTTTTAGTCTTACAATTTCCGCCCTTACCTCTGCCTCCGTGATGGCGGCGCCAAACGCCTCGCTGGGCCTGCCACCATAGCTCGAGAGGGGGGAACGCTGGTTGTCTGCAACGTACGTTTTTACTAGCTTATTCATAAACACCGCACCGTCTCCTTCAATGGTGGGTTTGACTTTTGCTAATCTTATTCCCGTTGAGTTTTTGAATTTGTTGGGTCCAGCAGATGCCGGAGCATGCCCCACGTTTTGGAGAGATCCATGCCTATATCCATTACGTCGCAATTGCTGAGCCAGTTTTGTTCGCACAATTCGATCGCGTAGCTTTCAATTTCCTTGTTATGCCTCGCGAATCGTCTTCCAAGATTCTTGTTCCACGTTTGCTTTTTCAGCCTGCGTTCCAGGCTTTGTTTAGCGTCCCACATGTGGAGCAGTCGGCTATCTGCTATGCTAGGAGCGTCGTCTCCTGCCAGCGTCTTTGTCGCCTCACCAAAGTGGCGTTTGAGTGCCTCCGTCCATTCCTCAATGTTCTCAATCTGTTCTCATTGCGCGGTTGCCCTAATTTCTCTAAATTGACCCCATTGCGTAACGGCCGGTTGACACTCCCTTTGCGTCTTGACGCCCTCTTTGACTACTGAAACTACAATGAAATGGCCACTGCCAAAATTTTGCTCCGACTTTTGCCAGTCTAAACCCTGTAAGGTTTTTGAAAATGTCAGGTCTGGGGTTGTGTCCGCGCATACGCTGTTACCCGTCCTCGTTGGATGATCGGGATCCGTACGGAGGGTGAGACGTAGCTCGTGCGTGTCCCCCCATAGCTGCCTACCTTTGGTGGCCTGTATAGCATAGCCCCATTCTTGACGTCTGGCGTTAGTCACCAACGATCAGCAAGGGATTATTCCCGGCTGCCTTGATGGCTTTGCGTATAAGGGCCCTAAATCTAATTTTCTTTTGCTTGGGTGAGCTATAAATGTTAAGAAGTAATTGCATGGGATCCTTGTTTTGTCCGGAGAAATACGTTCTCGATATCTCTCAATATCTCTAGAATTCAAATCGTGTTCTATCGCCGCTAAGTTACACTTGACAAAGATCGCCACCGTCGATATCGCAACTCTATTGCTGTGTAACGCCTGGTATCCCATTAGTTTGGCACCCTTCCCTGTTTTCTGATAGGCGATTGGGAGGGGGGTCTCAGTTATGAGTGGAAGGTATTGCTGCTGCAGCGCTCTCTTGCGCTGAAAGCCGCGATAGTTCCACTACCATATTTGGTTTTATTTACGCGCCTGGTCATTTTACAGCTGGACTAGGTTTTGCGCGACATTCTGCTGCCACGTGTTGACGTCTATGAGCTCGGTTCGAACTCTTTGCATTTCCCCTACAAGTGCCTGTACCTGTCTCTGAATTTGGTTCAGGAATGGGGTCATTTGGCTCACGAATGAATTCAATTTTTCGTCAAGCCTATTTTCGAGTGCTTGGAACGGGTCTGGTTCATTAATTATGCGCTTCACCGGGTGCGGGCGAGACACCTCATTCACGATTTGCTTATCCCTTTACGCCTATGGCGCCGCTTGTGGCGGGGCGACTGGGTGGCAGCTGTTTCGCGGGAGTGGGAGGCCCTTGCTTTTCCGTCTGCTGTTTCGAATTTTAATTTTGCGTTAGCTTTTTATTCACCCCCTTAAGTTCCTGAATTTCTTTCCTAAGAATTTCGATTTCGTCGTCTTTCTAATCTTTCTTAGGTTTAGCCTGGGAGGCCCCGCTGTTGAAAGAGAGAGAGAACTTTTATTTGTCCAACAGTGACTATCCCGCTCTTCGGGGGTTAGACCAACACCACCTGTTAGACCCGGAAGCTGGTACAGTCGCGTTAGTTGAAGGCCGGTAGTTCTTGGACTCCGGCGGCATCTTCGGCCAGTTGCAGAATTTCTCTTTAGGCTCTTGGGTCTGAGCTTCGCAGAAGGGTCTCCCAGGTGTCTCTAATTATATTTTTAGCCCTGCCTGGTGACTTTGCACATTCCCATATTATTTGATCTAGAGATCCCCTTTCCTTACTTAATGAACATAGGTCTGATCGTATTTCTGGCCATATATGGTTGACAAGAACTGGGTTAGGGTATGTATTTGTCTCTAGCTTTCTTCATGCTACTGCTTCCTCTTTGCCTAACGTGGGGTCTGGTGTTGGTAGGACCCTCCCGCTGTTGAAGCTCACATTTTTTGGTCTCCGCTGGCGTTCCGCTTGGCCCATGGGTTGGCCGTGTCCCTCGAACTCGAGCGTCTCCTGGACCCAGACCAGGAGCGTCCCATGGTGCGAGAAGTGGCACGCCCTCGCTGCTGCGGTGGCGTCTCCTTGACTTGATTCCAGCCTTGGAAAAGGCTTCTCTAACGCGGAAATCTCCTCCTCCTTCTTGCTTGACTTTCGATCGCCCTCTGTTGTCGTCCTGCGCTGGCTACTCCTTGACCTTTCGCTCTCATTGCTTCTTCTTCACCTCGTACGGAGCACTGTATATTGCCTTATATTTTCGGTCACCAAGCCCTTGCCGCATAGCTGGCTTTTTGCCTCGCACCTGTGACCTTGCGTTGCCCTCTCCATTCTGTAGCTCCTGCATTTGAGGTTTCTCGGGTCCGGACAGACGTCTTCCCTGTGACCGAGTCTTTGAAAGGCGTTAATAATAAATAATAATAATTGCTTCACAGGAAGGGAAAGGAGCAGTATCTGTAACACTTGTGTCTGTGGATACCTGAACCGCGCCGTAAGGGATGGGAGGAAGATGGGAATGAAAAAGGAAAGAGAGAAAGAGGAGCCGCAGTAGAGGGCTACGGACTAATTTCGACCACCTGGGGATCTTTAACTTGCGCTGACATCGCACAGCACACGGACGCCTATTCGTTTCGCCTCCATGGAAACGCAGCCACCGCGGTTGGGCTCGAACCCGGGTACTCCGGCACAGTAGTCGGGCGTCTTACCACTGCACCACCACGGCGGTGCAAACAAAATTAGTACAGTTCTTGAATTTTTGCCGAGTCTCCGCACACTCAAAAATGAATAAAAAGGGCTGCGAAATCGGTGGAAAAGCAGCATGCCCTCGTAGCCTGAGTCACTTTGAGACGTTAAACCCCACAAATCTAACCAAACCTATAATTCCGCCTGTCCGCCGTAAGGATGATACCCGGAATACGCGAGTGATAGATACTGCGATTGGCGCGCAATTTGAAAGTACCAAAGACTAAAAAAGCTAACTCATTCAATTAGGGTGATGTCAAGGATGTGATACCATCCATCTGCCGTCTGCTATGAGGACCAAGCGGGAACGAGTGCGCTCTAACGCCGCCGGGCGGCGCTTTTTGCCTTCATCGACAGCTCAATACTAAGACGTGACCACACGTTGGTAGCGTGATTCCGTTCTCTCAACGGTAGGGTCCTCTGAGCAACGTCACGTGGCGACAGATAGCGCAAATATTGTAAAAATGAATAGGACCGCATTTGAAGCCTGACGTTCTCGATGCCTCAGTGGCGCATTGGATTAACGTTACTTACCTGAGCACTTCGCGGATAAAACATATGTTCGACGCCTGCATGTGCAACTTTTTCTGATTTTTTTTAATTGCAAAACTTTAACATAACCTAACCAATATCTTTCCTGGGAGGAGTTCCCCTTTAGGTTGCACCATGTGATGTTTTTAATTCTTAATAGCCACAAAACCAGCCGTGAACAGAGCCACAAGGTGACATTCTGACAACGGTAACACTTTTTAATTATTTTTACCATAATCATTTCCTGCCTTTAGTGACTGTATGTTACCGTTAGGTTGCGTTCAGAGATACCTCTCGATAACAATCGCAGTTTAACCCGCTGAGAGGCGACCAGTGAGGAAAAAGAAGTTGCGGGACCCAACCGTTGAGGAGACGGAATTACGCCACAGAAACAAGTGTGACGGATTGTGCACTATTTCATTCTGCGAGCCAATTATAAGTTCCTTTCCTTTCCTGTAAACGAATTATAGAACACCGCTGACTTTGGACACGCTGGACATGGAAGCCACGGGGAGTTTAGCTGCTGGCGAACGGCGCAGTAGACTAGATAAATTAACTTCTGACCCCGAGGTAGTCACTGCTTTTCGCTACGTATATCCAGGCATTGCAGAGCTAAACCGCCTTTCATTTTTTTCCTTAGCGCTCAAATATTTCCGACACGCGGTGCTGACAACATCAGCAGTGGCGCCGACGGCTTTTCGGCAGTGCGTGCTCTATAAGCTTTCGCTTGGAAAACGGAGTTCAGGGCACGTATGCAATAAGGAAATAATATCAAATTTAACTGACCATTTCCCTGTTCAGCGCAAGTGGAAATATATGTATATATATATTTTAAGGGGCTCACTGGAAAGGAAAGATGCAGTTTCTGTTGCCACTGTTCCGCGGACACGTGAACCAGGCCTCATAAAAGGGAGAAAGGCGAGAGTGAAAGTGGAACGAGAGGGAAGGGTGCCATGGTGTAGGGCTCCGGAGTAATTTCGGCCACCTGCGGATCTTTAACGCGCACTGACATCGCACAGCACATGTACGCCACTTCGTTTCGCCGCCGGCGTTCGGGAGCGAACCTGTCAACTCCGGCACAGTAATCGGGCATCGTGCCACTTCACCACTTCGGCAGGGCACACGTGGAATTGCCCGGCCTCGCTTTTGAAGCAGTTGGTGGTTTGTGGGGTTTAACGTCCCAAAACGACTGAGGCTATGAGAGAGGCCATAATGGAGGACTCCGGAAATTTTGACCACCTGAGGATCTTTAACGTGCGCTGACATCGCACAGCACACGGACACCTCTTCATTTCGCCTCCATCGAAACGCAGCCGCCGAGGTCGGGTTCGAACCCGGAAACTCCGACACGGTAGTCGGGCGTCTTACCACTGCACCACCCCGGCGGGGCGGATCGCCATGGCTCTCTACTGCTGGGCCTATGTATGAGGGATTGAATCCGGCCGCGGCTGACGCTTTGCAATGGAGGCGGAAAGCTAGGCCCCGTGTGCTAAGGGATGTCAGTGCACAGGAAAGAACCCGAGGACTAGATTGCCGAAATTCCTCCTCATCCTTCCACTACCACTACATCTCCTATTTTTCAGGTTTAGTTACCATCTCACTCCGTTCTCTTTCAGTGCGATGCTTCCGTCCATGGATAAAGCTTGACAGAACTGCACATTTCCCATCTTGCAAATCAATCCTCACTTTTACGTTTCAGAAACCGGTGTCGGAAAGAACATCACTTGGTTTCGTATGAAAATTTATTTCCGAAACATTCCAGCTGCCCGGCAGGGGATCCAATTCGATGGCTCCCACATGGAATGTAGTCGATGCGTTGTGTAGTAAGATTGGGCATTGAAGATCCCTGGCTTGTCGAAATTAGACCGCCACCTCCCAATTTGGCACCTGTTTTGCTGCTTACTCTTGCCATCTCTTCTTCCTCCCTTCCACATTTAGGGCTTAGTCATGTGTCCAATGAGAAATGTGAAAGATAATGTGGGTTTCCTGTTCTAGAAACTAATTTATGTCATTTCTGGCTGATGTCAAGCCATTTCGCTTTTCATTTACAAGCAATAATGGGAGAGAAATTTATTGATTAGTCCGCCTTGGAATACACACTCGTTAGCTCTATATTACGTAGGCCGGCCGGGAGCTTGTGGCTCTCAGCGACGATTAGAGCCAATGCTACCTTTGTGCAGCGGGGTGGAAGCTGGACACCATGATTTCTACTGCCGGTTAGTAGCCATTCGGAGGCGGCTGTATGTCAGGGCAGAGTAGAGGATAGGGCGAAAATCTGCTGTATGTGTCCCGCTCAGACTATATACATCGGAGAAATGGTTACTAGTGCCACTCATGCGACAGGTAAAGCGTTTGAAGCGCACGCTTCACAGTGTTATCTATCCGTCCCGGTCTTCGTGCAAGCCGGTTAACTTCAATGAACCATAGGAGTGTGTGTGACTGTTTAGCTTAACCATGATACCACCTCTGATTCACCGCCTCTTGAATTGTGACCGTGACATTAGACCTTTGATGGCAGATGCAGCACTTACATTTCCTCTTATAGTTAACAGTGTCCTCGATGTCGCAGTCTCGCCAATAAATTGCCTTGGAAACATGTCCGCCCATTCTATAACTAAGACGAACCAGAGGAAAACCAAGCAAACTAACTTGGATTTTGCAGAGGAAGGCACAGCAGATTATTGTGCTTAACATTTATGCAGCGTGGATAATCTACAAACGTCTGAAATGGTTCCCGTAATCTTTCATACTTTTATAAGAAATGTTCTTAATCATAAAAAGTGTAAGCAACTATCCGTATTATGCAATTTGCACTTACACTGCCTCAAAATATCAGTCAAGCTTTGCTTTGGGAGTAGACGCGATGACGCCTTTAATACCCGTGTTCATACCGTAAAACACTAGGCGCATATTTTTACTGCTTTTTCTTTGCGACTAAAGGAAAAAGAAAAAGAATATGCAAAATCCTGCTACTGGCTCTGTAGCTTAGCCACGTCCGCTACCTCGTGCGGACAGACGAGAAAATAGCGAAGAAAGAAGAAGAAAAAGGGGAGAAAGACGCGAGTCGCAGAAGTCGTCGTCCACTACCGAAACTGTAGCGGGTGCAATGGCGACCTACAACAGATAAAAGTATGGTGGCAGGCTTTCCAGCGCCGCAAGCGGCAGTGGCCTTCCAGTTCCAGCCCTGTAGGGCCAAGAGCAGCCATCAAATACCCCTACGCTTGCTCCATCCGACTGCGGCAGCGTAACACTAAAGACATTGCACTAAAGATATAAGGAATGCTAATGACAGGTTCACAGGAAGGGAAAGCACAGTATCTTGCACAGTTGAACCCAGTTGAACCATAGACACCTGACCCGTGCCATAAGTGAAGGGAGGAAGGGGAGTGAATGTCGATACACTGAGGGAGGAAATTATCTTTATTGTCCAAGAGAAAAGGCTCTTTTCTAACCCAGTCCTCCCCTCTAGAGCAGAGGCGCCTTCGGGTAGGTGAGAGTCCGCTTCAGATGCTGGAGAAAATCCCCGGGATCTCGGCGCCCTCTTCAGCCAGTCGAACCGCCTCTAGCTATTGTTCCTGGGTTGGGCTTTCTAAAAAAGCCTCCCAGGCTTCTCTACAATCAGTTTTGTTTGGCCCTGATCGGAGAAGGCAAACATTCCCATATTTTATGGTTCAGGGTGCTCCTCTGCCCGTAAAATTCTGCAGCTATCATCTTCAAACTCTGGGAATATACATTTAATTGTTACCGAATTTAAATAAACATATGCTTGCAGACACCTCCACGCCGTCATCTGTTTTCCATCTAGAGTCTTTTCTGGAGGGGTAGTTTCAAACGCTGCCTTCTCTGATACTGCTTCACTTCGTAATACGACAGCACATGACCTTCGCTGTTCCAGCCTTCCTCAGCTTGCTCATTCCGACCTGCTCGACAGTAGAGATCTCGAGCCATCGGAATGGCGGCCGTTGCGGTAGTGCACCAAAATGAAACAGTGGATGGACTATTATCGCCCAGCCAAGAGACACATGGCTGCGGAAGAAGTGGCGATTGCGTTAGCTGTAACGCACACTACCTCAGAATACTTTTTTAAAGATTCACAGACAGCATATCGCAAGTACCTAAGGGGCAGCATTGTGCATCTAGCAGTTAAAATTCTGCAAGATAGTTACACCCGTGGCTATCAACCCACGCATAAACACTTAGTATGGGTACCAGGTCACCAGGGCATCCCAAGGAACGAGAGCGCACACGCCTCAGCCCAAGCATTTCTGCCCCGGGCACCCAATACGGATCTCGTGAAACCTACTACCCCATTGCTAACCTACAATGAAATACTTCAGCACTTAGGATTATCTTGCCGGGTCTACCCTCCACCGGCAAAGACACTAGACAAAGGGGTGGAGGTAAACCTCCGCAAGCTCAGTCCAACACATTTAACAACCCACGAAGACTATACGGAATAGATCCGGAGTCATTTGACTCACAATGTAAATTCTGCGGGGAGAAGGCGCAC
Source organism: Amblyomma maculatum (assembly GCA_023969395.1). Taxonomy (NCBI): domain Eukaryota; kingdom Metazoa; phylum Arthropoda; class Arachnida; order Ixodida; family Ixodidae; genus Amblyomma; species Amblyomma maculatum. The sequence continues at coordinate 13,484 of JAJIZL010069376.1, forward strand.
CTGTACCATATGGTGTGGGCATGCCAGCGAAATCAGGCTATCACTAATAACCAGCACAACGCAGGATGGGTGGGAGGCAGCTCAGACCAGCTGGGACGCAAGGGGCCAAAAAGAACTAATCGAAAGAGCGCGGATAGCAGCCTACGCCAATGGGGTTCCGGACCGCTAAAACCTCCCAAACATTTCCAACCGCCGCTACAACCTCGAGCCATGTTGGGAGCAGCCTCGTTGCCACTAACAAATTCGGGCGCTCAGGCCGAAATCAGATTAATTGTCCTATCCAATTCTTTTTGTCTTACATTTTCGAGTGCCATGGAAGATATTCTCCCATTACAAAAATTTTGAATTGCAGTTTTACTGCCGCTCAACACAAAAACGTGGCCTTTGTGCCGACGCAAGCAAGAGCTATTGCAACCTCCTCTGGGGCATCAATATCATCACTCTTAATCGAGAGTGCCGAGATCGAGCACCCTCCATAGTCAACAACTACCGTTAAGGTGCCTTCCCTGCATTTCACCTCACTTGAAACGCAGCTGCCGGAGGTCGGGTTTGTACACGGGACCGCAGGCACAGTAGCCGAGCATTTCAACCCCTTCTCCACCGTGGCGGAGCAGGCAGCGCACTAAAGCCTTGGGTTTTCATGTGGGCGTCTGATGCTGGCGCTGATTTCGCTTTACAACAAATTAGAGCACGAAAGACGAGCCCCCGCGTGACACCAATATGGTACCGCATTGGTTGAGATTCTTCATGATGTCAGTACCTGCTTCATCGTTTCTAAAGCATCGCCGTTCATGTAGTCAAT
>JAJIZL010069386.1:0-11815 GCA_023969395.1 Amblyomma maculatum
GTAGCAATGACCGCGAGTGACAAAAATAGACACTATTCTCGGTAGCTCATCATCGAGGGCTGCTGTGGAAAGAAAAATGCATGCAGCGCTTTTGTCGCGGCAATCAGGCGTGATCACTGCCCCCTTTCCAAGAAAAATCGACCGCGTGCCCGCGCCCTGATATTTTCAGCTCTTCCGCGAGGGTTCGAATTTGGGAGGGGGGCAACAATGGGACCGCAGTCATTGTAGCCTTCACGCCGAATGTTTGTTGCACCTCTTACGAACAATGCGTTGAAGGTTCTCGTTCCAGGAAGCCGATAATCGTTTCAAACGAAGGCATTGCCAATTTAGGGAGATTCGTTTCTGGTGGTTCGACCGTGCGCATCACGTGGCCGTCGTCGCCAAAATCATGTTTTATTTGTATATATTTGCTTTTGCGCACGCAGTGCCATCTATGGTGACATCAGTGTACTATGGCTAATAAAGCCGTATACTTTTTGTTTGTTTTTATTTTCTGAACTGGGGACGACTTGTCGTACGAGTTGCGGCTTGCTTTTCTGTCAGTCTTGAACATGAATCAGCGATTGCCTGCACCTAAAGCTAGACTGGGCGCAGGATTAACCATTTTCGCGGTAATTAGAGTGGTTACGCTATGGGCACAGGAGAGGCCATATGCATTTGAAAAGCTCTCTTCCTCATCGGCAGCTTCGCTGCATTCGTTCACCACACTGAATCTAGTAAAATGGCGAGTGTGTGAATGTTACCTTTTGTACCGACCTTGTGTTCCTCGTTTCGCAGTAGATTGCCCACATATGCGGTAATGTTACAACCAAAATCGAAGGGTGGCATTCATAGAACGTTGCCGTGGGCACCTAATGCTAATCGTCCGACGGCTCTCTGATTGATTTTTAATGTCGAATGTACCTCTGATTTTAGGCACAAAACCGCATTTCCGAAAGTAAGCCCGGGCACCATAATTCCTTTCCAAATACCCCTCAAAACCTCATACCTTTTGTACCCCCACAATGCCCTATGCTTCATTATCCCGGTATTTCTTCGCCCTTTGCTCATGCTTTTCAATGTATGCTAATCATTCGTTTAGCCTTACCCCGAGATATTTATATTCTGCTACTCTGGGTATTTCATGGCCTTGTAATTTAAGACCCTGATCAGTTGAGCCATTGAAAATCATCAGACCCGACCTAACTGCGCTAAAACTGAAGCCTAGAGCGTCCCCTTCGTCTCCGCAATACTTAACTAGAGTTTACAATTCTTCCGGACTCTCACCTAGCAGCACAATATCGTCTGAATACATCAAACCGGGGAGGCGCTGCTCTACCGCCTTTCCACCTAATCTATATGACAGGTTAAAACCTAGATTACTTTCTTGTACCCTCCGTTCCACATTTATCATATACAGCATGAACAGCAGCGGTGATAGAGGACAACCTTGTCTTAATCCTTTGCATACCTTGACAGCTACCGTACTTCTTATCCCTTGCCATGTAATTTCTACTTTGTTATCCCGGTATACTTCCTGTAGGAACTCGGCTATGTCATAACCGATACCTTTTTCTTTTAATATGTTCCACAGGAGTTCCCTGTTTACGCTGTCGTACGCCCCGCCCCGTTTATATCCAGGAAGGCCAAATACAAAGGTCTATCTTCCACTCTAGATATTTCGATCCATTGGATAAGCACGAACAGGCTATCATCTAAGCGCCTACCATTTCTGAAGCCGTTCTGAAGTTCTCCGAGTATCTTGTTACTTTCTACCCATGCTTGCACCTTTAATTTCACCGCCTGTATGGAAACCTGTACATAACAGATGTTATGGTAATCGGCCTGTAGGATTTTAAGTTCATCCTTTCTCCTTTCCCTTTATATATGAAATTAATTTTACTCTGCCGCCAGTTGTCCGGAATTTGCTTCTTCGTTATGACTGTTTCCAAAGCTTTTAACAACTTTTTCTTACTTCTTGGGCCAAGTTCATTAATCAGCTTGATCGGAATTCCATCTATTCCTGTAGATGTGTTCTTAAGAATATTTTTTTCTGCCTTTTTCCAGTTTAGATTGGTCAGTTCTAAGCTGCTTTGTATTCTGCTATCTTGTGTTGCTTCCTGATTTGCGGAGATTACCCTGTCGTCGCTCTTAAATGACTCGGCTATAACTGATGTAATGTAGTTGACTGCGTTGTCTCCCTTTAAACAATTTCCCTGGTTATCTTGAATCCGGCCCTGCTTTCTTTGATTCTTTTTACCTAGCCAGCCTATATGGTTCCAGAATTTTCTTGGTCCGCCTCTAGTGACATCGTGTATGTCAGCCATCCAGCGAACGGTGAACTGCTTTATTTTACTTTGGACGAGGGCCTGTACATCAAGTTTCTTTTGTCGATATGATTCCCATTTTTGGTCGACTTCCTCCTGACATATCTGTGCTTTCTTTGCGTCTCGGTGTTCCCTTGAAGCATCCCGTCATTGTTCAATGGCTTCCCTGATTTTCTTATTCCACCCGCTCCGTGGCTTCCTCTTTCCATCCCAGTGGTTTGCTGCTTTAACCTCCTTAATTTTCCTCCTTATGAGTAGTTCTACCTGTTCATAATCCCAGTCTTCCATGGGGCTTTTCTCTCTTGCTTCCTCCTTGTTTGGTGATATCTGCACTATTTTATCGTCGTTTAATTTTGCGTTTACTTTTTGTCTAAGTTCCATTTCTCTATTCATCAAAGGCCCCATCTGCAGACTAATGATGTTATGATCACTTCCCAAACTACACTACCCTTCGTCTATTTCCATTTTTCGGGATTTTGCTATAAATTCCCTGCGACATTAGACAGTAGTCAATGGTCGTCTGCTTGTTGTGGAATTCACACGTTATTTGTCCTTCGCATTTTGTTTCTCTATTTACTATAACTAGATCGTGTCGCTCACAGAAATCTAGCATTAGCTTCCCGCTACTATCCGTATATCCATCCAGATCGTCGATGTGGCCGTTCATGTCCCCCAGCAGAATAATATCGGCCCCGTCTCCAAACTGGCTTATATCGTCAATGAGACATTCAACGAGATCCTTGTTTTCTTGCCAGTATTGGTGTCTTGTTGCTAAATAAACTACCCCTCGCCGTGTCCTTATGTCGGCAACTGTTCCCGATACCCAGATATTTTCTTTACAAGATGATTTTATTATTTGCCAATTTATTCTTTGGTGTATCAACATACCTACCCCTTCACCTTTTTTCTTTTTCGTTCTCGTTCTGTTGCACCCTCCCCAGAACGGCGGAGCTTCTAGATCCCTAAGATGAGTCTCGCATAGAGCGTACACATCTATTTTGTCATCCTTCAACTGTTGTTCTATCTCTAGCCATTTCGCTCATTTTCTACCTCCTTGCATGTTTATGTAGCTGATCCTAGTGTTAATTTTTTTTTTTTTGTAATTTTCTTTCTCGACCTCCTCCTTGTCATTCTTTGGGGCTCAGCCTCCGTTATAACTCTTTCTTCTGCTTCACTTCTAACTACCCCTGTGCACGGAGCCCTCGCGGGCCCCCTAAAAAAGCTGGCCTGCCTGCCAGCCGATCTCTGCTCCCACCCTTCTGTTAAAATGGATGCCATCTCGCTGAAAAGCCCTGCCAAAACCTGCTTTATGCACCTCCCTGTTTACCTCAACCACTTCGAAACGCTTCTTCAGGCTTAACTTTCTTATGTCCTGATTAACTGTCACCACGTCCTTCTCCAGCTTTCCGTTCGATCCTAGCACCTCCGGTACTGTGTATACAACTATCTGCGCTTGCTGTGTTATCTCCATGATATCGTCAACTCCCTCAGCTAAACTTTCCACCACTCCTGCAGCGTCACCATTTAGGACATCGTTTAGCCCCGCGGCTACTATCACCATATTGCGCTCTGCGGAATTTTTCAACAGCCTATATTTTTACTCTCTTTCAGCACTGCCCTCATTGTCATCCCTGGAAAGGTTCCAAATAACACTCTCTTATCACCCTTTACACGTTCCATGATATTTCGCCTGCACCTGCTCATGTTTGAATCCCCGGCGATAAGCACCTGGGCATTTTCTCTCTCTCTCCCAACTGTTGGCTCCTGCTTTCGGTTATCTGTGTCCTTATTTCTGGGATTTTCATTCTTCCTTACTTCTTCCCTTTTTCCGGACTTCTTAGTAGCTGCTTCTAAATAACTCTGTCGGTTCGGATCCGCCTGACCTACTTTGCTTATGCCTTCCATGCCAGTGCTGGTCCCAGCCACGTGGCCCGCACTGGAATGTCCGTCCTCGTTGTTTCCAAGGGGAAAGTCGGCCTTTTTTTTTTTTTTCATTTGAGGAAGCTGTCTCCGCAGTTTCACATTTTCTGCCCTTAATAAACCTGCTTCATTTTCTAAGGCATCCAAACGAGACACTAAACCATCCTTTTCCCGTTCAAATCTATCTAGGCGCGCACTTAGCACGCAACACCGACACAAAAAGTCAATGCCTTCTGCTTGATCTACTGAGTCAAAACGCGTTTCCTTGAGATTAACCTGCGCCTCACACTGAGTACACTTTACCTTCTTTTGATTGCACATCTTAAGCATGTATCAAGTGAACTATTTCTACTACGATTTTTCAGAATATACAAACTGCAAAAGGAAGACACAAAAACGATTAGCAAACACGCGTTAAAATAAATTCTGCGAATGCCAATATCCTAGAAAAAAGAATACTTATCTCAACAAAATAGTTAAAGAATGAACGCCGAGAAGACCTAGCTGCCGGCACGAAAAACCAGGCCGCTAGGACAAAAAGCTAAACTCTATTCTTTAGGCTGCACCTAACCTAACTACCTGAAAACGAAATACAGTTAATAAAGGTCTCTATTTGACGCTTCGGAAGCTCCCGCTGTCACCAGTCCGTCCATTTCCGGTAGCCACGTGCAATCGGAGGAGCGATGGTACACGCGGTCGCACCACACGGCTGTCAACTGTCACTGTCAACTACGGGCGACGACCACGTACGCCACTGGTGGCGGAGTTGATAAGTACATCCGAGAGTGGTGCCGTATTTTATCTTTGATATCTGGCATGTAGGCTTAGGCGTTCAACTCGTTTATTCTGGATATTACTAAATACTTAGTTTTTAACCTCTTGTTTTACACGGGCTGCGAGTGTGTAAATATGTGCGCATACGTTGTGCGCTGTCTTCTACCGGCGCCTTGTGCAATTTGTTTTTGTGCGCAATGGAGGGAGCATGCGCAAAGCGCCGTAGAATGTAACTAGTAAGTATTCTAGTCACAAGGACGGAGAAATAAAGAGCATTAAGCAACAGGTGAAAAACTGAGAAGGTAAAAATTGGATAAATTCGATGGAAAAGAAACAGAGTGTGGAATTATACCGAAAGAGGAAAATGCAGATCAGGAAGGAAGCTTTCTTTGATAACTCAAGAGGCAGTGCCCTACTTTTTGAAGCTAGATCAGGGTGCCTTAGAACACGTAGCTACAAAAAGAAATTTAACAATGGAGATTACGCATGTGCTGTATGTGGTAACTCCAGTGAAACAATTGACCATATTATACTCGAATGTAATGGTATCCACCCGGAAGTTGATGCAGGCGCAGTAACTGTTCCTGAAGCTCTGGGGTTTAGAGATACCAGTGGCCGGGTGAATAAACCGGCGGTAGAAACTAGCAAAAAATGACTGGAAGATTGGTGGCTTAAAAGCAGAGAAGTGACATAATGTTAGTAATGTAGAAACAAAAATTCAATAAATAGAATGATGATTTAGTTAACCAATTTAAATCAATAAATAAGATATAGGGAGAAAAATGAGCATGATAGCTACTGCTACCACCCCGTTTCAAAGGGGACGCTCCTATATTTCATCCATCCCCATCCATCCATCCATCCATCCAATAAAACAAATAAAACATGGTTTTGGTATAGGGGTGACGTGGTGCGGACGGTCGCCCCTCCAGAAAGAATCACCCGCCGTTCTAGGCATCATCTTCATCCCTAAGGTTACTCGAAGGTATGCGATCGCGTAGCCTTTCTGAAACACATACAGATATGTTGTCAGGAGAGGACATGGGCAAGAGGTGAGGGCGACCTTTCTTAAAGATTACAGATGTCGCTATTTTCAAATAGGATGACTGCAGTTAGCAGCGTGCTGTTCTACTTTGTTGCTATCGCATTATAGAAACCAATGTAACCCAATGTTAGATTCGAATAACGTAAAACTTGTTATCGAGCTCGGCACATTTTTGTCTCGTTGTGAACCTCCTGGAATCTTTCTCGTCCAAACGAAAAACAAATTACAAGGGTTCAACGCTGCTGAACCAAATATTGAGTGAAAGCATTAGCTGCGGGGGACCGAGCATTCTTCTTTTTTTCTTCTTCCTCAGCCCAAATATAAGGTCCTGCTTTAACCAAGCCGTATGAACGTGCCTTAGTGGCCTATCGGGGTAACGTGAATGCCAGGGTCCTAGCAGGCTGCTTCTGACATAACCGTCCCATGTGAAACGAGAGACCCGAGTTGGCAGCTCCTGCCGACCGCTTGAGTTAGTAGCCCAGCTCTTGTCACTTGGGGTGTGACGTCACAGCGTCACGTGGGTAAGACGTGGCTACCTGCCGCGCTACTCTGAAGGCACGAAACCTAGAGTAGTATTGCTTTCGCAATAAAGAAGTAAGAAGAAAACCGGGTGCACCTTCACTGCCAGGAATATTCCTTCACTGTAAAGCAGCATTAAGCACTACCTGGAGAAGCTTCGCCTGCCCACGCGGTCACACTGAACTAAATAGCTCAAGGCGTTCTGGCAGCAACCTTAATCACTTCCTTCTGTTCATGCCTTCCAAGCTATTCACGTCTACGCTTCCTTACAAACTGGCGTTCGTAACTAAATGCGCATAGTAACTAAATTAGAACTACGCTCTTATGCCACCAGGAGCTCTAAGTACGTGCATGCTGTCTTAAAGAATTACGGTGCATGTACCTCTTTAGCATAAGTCAAACCACCACCTTCTCTTTACTAAAAGAACAGACGTCCGAAGTACATGGTCGTAAAGGAAGAGGTATCAGGCTTGCTGGTGCTGGGATCCGAAGCGTGTTCATAATTGCGAACAATTTGTTACAGTGCGCTGCGCACCGCACGAAAGTACACGCCCTGACCTTCGGTGAACGAATTTTCATACGCAACTAAAGGTGCCTCTAAAGCTGCCTTTCTGTTCTGTTCAACTCGAACCACTCCTGTGTCCTAAGACGGCATCGAAGTTCCTCTGGCATCATTGTCAACAAGCTGAATGTCCTTACTGTCTTTTTAGAAAGCACGTAATACGTGTGGTTTTGAGAAGCGTCATACGTTTATCCCGAATGAATACGCCGGAGCGGGGAACCGCTCTTTTGCAGCCACGATCGGCCAGCCATCGCCATCAAGCTGCAGGATTCATGAGGCATGAGGCGGGATCTTAATATTCGCGCCACCCGAGCACTCATATTCATCATCCCCGCTCTCTGAATCTCACCAATCAGGTAGTTATCGACACGGGTCAACGCGGCTGTCGCCATCGCGAGATCAATTTGTTTCCACGCCGAAGACCAGTAGGCCACACGAACGCCGTCATGCGCACATACACGTACAAGTGTTAACATTTATCATCGCTCTCCCTCTCTCTCACTTGCCCCCTGTTCCACTTCTCCTGAAACCAACTCCCTTACCGTTAACGACCATCGGTTGTCCTACGCACGCAAGTTTGCGTTACACGGAATGCCGATGCCCGTCTCTTCCTTTTTGTTCCGACTAAGTGCTCACGTTTCTTATCTGGCCCCCGTCTCTTAATGTCTGTTATAGCGTTACTTGACATTTTTTTCTTTTATTAGTTTTAATAATGTAATAGTTTTTAAATTCGATATGTTGTCCCAAACTTAAGGTGAACCTGTTTTGTTAGCCTCCACGTTCCTGCCCGCGATCGAGTAACGGAAGAATACTGATACCTTCTTGAGGAACTCTGATTAGACTGCCATTCGTGATTTAGAATACCTGTGAGATGCACTCCACCCATCCCTGTTCATCCCTGTTCTCCTACCCACTTCAATATCGTGGTCTCAACCTGTGGTTACTATCTAACATGATTAGATGTATTCTTTTGTCATATCATTAGATTTGTTGCCTACTGAAAAATGGCGACACTTCCATATACATTAAATTAGTTATCGGTACATAGTTTTAACTAACCGTCCTGCGTTGCCTGTCTAGGTCCCTGATCACGCTTTTTTATTCGTCCAATGGATTACTTATTATGGCAGTGTCATCACCGAAACGAAAATTTCTGTAACATTAATTGTCAGTTACCTGTTATTCCGAGTGTTTCTATCCAGTTCTGTCAATACCTCCCGTAATTGCGCGGTAGTACAGGAGGGATTCAGTCTCTTTGCCTGACGACCTCTCCTATTGGGAATTTGCCATTTTCTTGACCCCGGACTATGATAGCTGTGCGGTCGTCATAGTATTTTCTACTATCTTTTCTACGCATGGGTCCGTAATCTGCAAGACTGCCAACGTTCTTTCCATGTGAAATGCTTTCTCGTAGATAATGATAATTTCATAGTATAGTTATATTGTGCATTTTTATCTGTCTGCTCATCGATGGTGTCAATATTATCTATGGTAGAATATCCTTTAAGAAAGCCTGCCTCATCCTTTTGGTGAATGAATTCGAAGATTTTACTGATTTTATTAGCTATTGCCGTAGTGAACATATTGTCCGCAGCAGAAGGCAAGATGGTCGTGGTTTGTGGTCTCAAGCAATTGATATCCCCTTTTTTTGTAGATTAACAGAGTGGAAGCGTTCGTCCGAGGTTTTCGGACGTTTGAGGTAGTGAGGCCAGTTTTTCTGCAGTAGCGGACAGCTAGCTTTTCGTGCTTTTTGTGGCTATGCATGTAGCCAAGGCTACAGGGACTATTACTATTACTCTAAAGGAACTATATTTTTCTATACCATGTAGTTCTCGCATGCCTGGCCTCAGTAAAGGTTCCGGCTTGAGTCCCGCCTTTTCTTGAAATTATAGTTTTGAAACCTTTAACGTCGAGAAGAAATTTGTTTCTTTGCACCACTGAAGGCCTAAGTAAATGTAAATGCGCGTCAAATAAATATCCTACAATATGCGCAATTTTGTCAAAAGATAAAAGACGAGGTGTCTCCTTCTGAGCCGTGTGGTGGCGCTCCTGTAGCATTAATGGAAGTTCTTGTTTAGAAGGGCACAATAAAAATCTTTCAGGTGATATGAAATACTGGGAATGCGTTAGAAGCCATATGGTGTAGCTTAGAAGGGAAACCCATGGGCTCGAAACTTTTGACACAAACATCATCATCATCATTAGCCTGATTATACCCACTGCAGGGCGAAGGCCTCTCCCATATTTCTCCACTTAACCCGGTTCTGTGATAGCTGCATCCACTTGACCCCGGCACTATTCTTAACCTCATCCGCCCACCTAATTTTCTGCCGCCACCTGCTACGCTTTCCTTCCCTTGGAATCCCGTTTGTTACCCTCAGCGACCATCGGTTATCCTCTCTTCGCACTACATGTCCTGCGCATGCCCATTTCTTCTTCTTAATTTCCACTAGAATGTCGGTAACTTGAGTTATTTCTCTGACCCACTCTGCACGCTTTCTATCTTTTAATGACACAAACAACACGCACACAAAGAACACGACACGCAAGAAACTCCCGCTAGCGGGTGTCCCTTGTGCGTCGTGTTATTTGTGTTCGTGTTTTTCACCCCTAAAAATGATTCCAGAAAGGCTGTACGTTGTCGAAACAAGCGCATTGCAAAAGCGTACAGAATGATGTTATAAATATGTACACTAACGTTGTACTAGCTCGTATTGTAGTATAATCTTGATAGATAATAAGGTGAATTTTTCCATAATGGTATAATATTCTAGAGCATGGTCCGGGAAATTTATAAAGGGACTATATTTCTCTGCGCAGTGAACTGTTGGCTTTCGGCTCTGTAGCTGGCTCCATAGCCGCAAAACGTTGTCCTGGATTATATCTTGATCTCCCCATCCCACTTCAACAAATCCGCAGTTACGTGAAGCTGAGCTGCGAGTGACGCCATAATGGGCAGCTGCGGAGTAATTTACACATTCTGGGGTCCTTAAAGATATGCGGTAATTGCGCACAGCACATGGCAGCAATTATATTTCGATTCCATTAAAATGCACTGGCTGCTTCTGGGATTCGATTCCGCGGCCTTGGGATTATTAGCCAAATGCCATAGGCTTTGAGCAAGTGCAATGAGCTAAAACAGTTCCACAAACATGACAAGTTCCACACAGCCTGATGGTTGCTGAGGGAACAATGATATGATTAACACTGCTGGCTGCTCATGCAGAACCAGTTGTGGCAGGACATGTTGTGCAGGGTAGTGTCACTCTTCTGTGTCCCTTTCTGCGGCCGGTTCCAGGGTAGAACAAGAGGAAGAACACGGCTACACATTATGGAAGGGAACTCAACCAGGGTTGAGGGGAGCCTCAGATCGCAAGCCAAGCCAACGTTTCGACAAAAGGACTTGCCTCCGTCTGGGTCAACGCGATCATCACTGGCAAGGTTTAAATGCGCTTTTCTTTCCGAAGAAGAAAAAGAGAGGGAGGGGAGGGGGAGACAGAGGAGCAGGACAAGGAGTGACAGAAACTTTCAGTTTGGTTTGGTTTGGTTTGGTTTATAGTGTACGTTTGGTTGGTTGGTTGGTTGGTTCATAGGAAGGGAAAGGCGCCGTATCTGTCACACTTGCTCTGTGGACACCTGAACCGCGCCGTAAGGGAAGGGAGGAAGGTTGGAGTGAAAGTGTATAGAGAGAAAGGAGGCTGTAGTGGAGGGCTACGGAGTAATTCCGACCACCTGGGGATCTTTAACGTGCGCTGATATCGCACAGCACACGGACGCCACTTCGTTTCGCCTCCATCGAAACGCAGCCGCCGAGGCCGGGATTCGATCCCGGGAATTCCGGCACAGTAGTCGGGCGTCTTACCACTGCACCACCCCGGCGGGGCTACGTTTAACACCCCAAAGCGATGAAAAAATGTTTCCTCGAAAAGAGTTCCTTCTTGAGCTAGTTCTTTTTCAGTACCTGTAATAATATCATTAGCGCAAACACGCAGACAAGACAAAAGAAACAAACACACAGGATGGAACGCTGCCGACCCTCACAGCTGAGTTATTGAATATTGTAAGCGAGATGCCTGACCTGTGAGAAAGCAGAAAGAAGAGAAGGACGCCGCGCCCCGAAGAGGATGAAGTTGTGAAGACGACAAAGTGGACGACGGTTGAGTTGTCACTGTGAACGCTGGACTTCGTAGCAGCTACGAGAAGACCAATATATTGGTGTGCGAACCATCAAACCGTCTCATTACAACATATATATATATAAACAGAAGGTTAACAAATGTCTGAAAAACAAAGGTCGAAATTTAGTTAGCCCGCGTAATTTAGGAAGAAGGCATAGGTGTAAAAATAACAAAATATAAAATATAACAAGCAACACAGCATACAATGCAGATAAACAAATAAGCATACCAGAAGTTTTAATACTGGATAAGAAAGAAGGATTGCAGCGCGGATTTAAATTTTTCTTCTTCAGTTATACTTGCTAGGGATGCAGATAGGTTATTCCAATTATTACAGGTCCGGGGAAGAAACGAGTTAGAATAAGCAACTGTGTTTGAGTGCGGGATGTTTACCTTTTAAGTCGAAAGCCTTTATTGGCTCATGCTGTCGAGCAAAAAAATGTGTCCAGCTTTTGCGGCGGCTGTGATTGGCCGAGGTGGGATAACGTCATAGAGGTCTCGACCAATCACA
>JAJIZL010069388.1:0-15336 GCA_023969395.1 Amblyomma maculatum
TGTGTGTGTGTGTGTGTGTGTGTGTGTGTGTGTGTGTGTGTGTGTGGCCTGGCTTGAGCAGAGAAATGGAATCATGCACCGCTGCAAAAAAAAACGACCACAAAAACTTCGCCGCGTCCTCACGGGCCCTAGTGGTAAAAAAGGGCGAGGCCTTCATTAATCTCTCGCGCAACCTTCACGTCTTTATTTCGCGCCCTTCCACATACGGCGCCCACAACAAAGGGTGCGGGCTCCAGAGAGTTCCAGGAAAAGCGCGGAACTACACGCACCGCGCGTCAAGGGAGCCCTGGCCACGGGGGGCAGACAAGTCGAAGGGAGAACCACGGCACGCTCTCTCCGGGCCTCATTTCTACCTTTCCGCCTCATTTTTACGGCGCTCGGCGTTTCTTCACGAGTCGCTCAATCGCGTGGAAGAGGCCATATGTCCCAGGAAGGCACTTGGAAGCGCGGGCGCCGCACGTTCTTGTATATTTTGTACTCCGGAAGCGTTTCTATATCGTGGAACACCAGCGGGAAAAAAGAACGCTCATTGCGGTGGCATCAGAGCACGCACTGCATTTTGTACATAGATAGATAGGTATTGCTGCTTCAGTGGCTAGAGTAACCCAAGTCTTGGAGCAGTCGAAATTTAAGCTTTTATTGGAGAGAAAGGAAGAGAGAGAGAGTAAACTTTTATTTGTTTAACGGAATAGCGTGGGTGGTTTCCTCAGTCCAGGATACCATTGGCCTGGGCTGTCTCCCGGGCCCTGGTGAGCAGGCTGCGCTGCTCAGAGAGACCTGTGTGGGCCAGCTCTGCCTCCCACTCCGCTTGGCTGAGTGCTCGAGCTTTATATTTCTGCAATTGCTCTTTTTATTTATTGGAGACATTTGCGTATCTAGCACAGTTTTCGGAGGGATACAAAGGAATTGCAAAGTTTAACTGCCGATCGCGACTAGCACCATGCCGCAATGAAGAAGCGAGAACACAGAAGCTAAGAGGGAGAAGCTTGCCATAGTTTGGGACTCCAGGTTGATTTGTTACTCCTGGGCTTCCATTAATGTACACAGACGCCATGATGTACACGGCTGTCGTTTGTATTTCCCTTGCACCAAAATAAGGCCGCCACAGCCGGGATTTTGCCCCGTGACCTCATGCTCCGGAAATGAACTTCATGAAGATAAGCTGATATACGAATGAATGGCAAGCCCACGAACACCTCCGCTTGCTGCCTGCCCATCACGCAGGTCGCTGCAGAAGTCGCGATGTTTATTTAGCTCGTAGGAGTGAGAATCAAGACAATTTGACGGGGGAGGGCCCCTGCTACTCTAGTCATGTAAGTGTTTCTGCGGTGACAAACGATCCCTAAACAGAGTAAATTTGGACCAAATGCGTAAAACGTGGTAACATAGTTTACATGAATGGAATGCTTATCGACGGATAGTGCGGACCATGGAAAATAAGTACCTGAGTAGCCATAAGAGCATGACTATTCTTTATTCTAAGTCCAGCCAATCACGCGGAATCTTATTAACAAGGCCACATGTGAAAGACGGAATAGAAAATATAGGTATATAGAAAGCAAGCTAGGTGACAGAAAATGTTACTTGTAATGTTAAGCGATAGGAAGCGTGCAGGGTGGGCCACAAAAATAACTGGCGTTAATGACAGTTTTTTCGAGATCAAGACGTAGAAATTGGCATGGACAGGACATGTAGTGAGAAGAGAGCGTAACTGATGATAGCTAAGGATAAAAAAAATTAATTTAAGCTGCGGTATCGAAGGTCGTACGATCACAAAGAATACTCACATTGCGAGAAGTGTTTTAGAGTGCTGTGATGCGTTGACAGGCCGAGTTGCTATGCTGCAGCTCGACCTGGCAAATGCCTTTGGCAAAGTCTCGCATGGAATAATGTTTGAGATATTAGAACATATCAATATTGGTAACGTGATTATTGAAGGTGTGACGATGGCTTATAGCGGTTGTACAATGCGCATTGTAATCGATACGGCATTAATTGCTGTTCAATCATCACTGAGGCAAGGCTGCCCACTTTCCCCGTTGTTGTTTGCCTTGTACCTTGATCCATTTTATCTTGCTCTGATGCGCCATGAAAGCATTCATGGCTTCAAACTATAGTCATCAGAAGTGAAAGTGCTAACTTACGACGAAAATATCGCTGTATTTTCTAAAGATAGAACTAGCCTATTTGAGGCGGATGAAGTAGCTGAAAAACATTGCAAACAGAAAGGCTCTAAGATTAATTGGGATAAGAGCGTTGGCATCTGGAACGGTAGCTGGGACTTGACTTCGGCCTATTTTTCAAACATGCATTGGACGGCTACACCCGCTAAATATCTGGATATCCCATTACAGTATTACAAAGAAAATAAAGAATACTGGGAAGCAGATATTGCTAGTTTGAGCGAAAAGACTGCATCATGGCAGTGTCGCGGTTTCTCGTTGTTTGCGCGGGCTACAGTGTGTAATGCATTCCTTATCGCAAAGATTTCGCATATATTGAAAATACTTTTTATGTCACGAACAAATAACAAAAACTGCATAGAGTATTTGCGGTGTTTATTTGGGGTTCGAGCTGGGAGCGGGTTAGTCACACAAATTCGTTTAGATCTGTTCGCGATGGCGGACTTCGGCTGTTAAACTTGTTTACTAGACAAACTGTCTCACGTTTCTTTTTGTTACGTGACCAAAGTAATGATATTTTTGTGTACACTGTTACATGTCGACTCGCTAAAGCTTTGCCTGATTTCATTGTTACCACCAGTGATGCTGTGAATTGTAGAGTCACTGATCTTTTGCATGAAATTTCTGTGCCATATGACATACTAATAGCCCGGTATTTGAATACTTTTATTTGATTAACAATAAGAAATTGTACAAATCTTTAATTGATATTATGATGACAGTCCCTTTGTACAGAATGGTGCACTGTGGAGGCCCAAGAGGTGAGGTTTTAAAGAGTCAGAAAGGATGCCTGTAACAGCTCCTATAAGCACCTTACATAGCTCAGTGAGAAAGAAATTTTTGTACCATGGACAGGTAATTGCCTTTTGTGCAAGAAAGGAGAAACCATTGAACATGTAATTATTGAATGCTGGCACCCGATCTTTTTCTCTGACATTTTGCAGCGAGCACTTAAAAAGGAACTACCAATTACGCCTTCAAGATTTATGTTTGTTAACTGCAGAGAGTGAATATGACACACCGTATGATATTATCATGCTCCTGGGCCTTCACAGTTTGTGGAGAACAAGTATGGCAGTGAGTCATGCCGACATCGTTGTTCGTTCTGCCCGTGAAAACTTTATTGACCGTGTAAAATACGCTGCAGAGGTGTATCGCGCACAAACAGAGCAGCCGGAATGAATGGCTGCTCCTGAATAATTGGTTAAATTGAAACATTTTAACCGCGCCAGGCCTGCCTGTACTGGTGCGTTCTAGCAGTGTTTATAATTTTTGAATTGTTGTCTCTGAAGGCAATTAAGAAAAAAAGTCGTTCTGTGGCGGAGTGGTTGCGTGCTCGCCTCGCACTGCGAAAGAACCGTGTTCGACGCCGCGGATATCCGCAAAATGTTTTCTGCTGATCTTCGTGTTAGGAGTCTGACTATGGACTCCAACATACTAAATGGTACAACAACGACGCCGACACTTGTTTTTCTGCAACACAGGGCCTGGATGGTATAGGGTTAAAACGGTGAATATGATGCAATTTATACGAGTTCCACATAAGGTTGCGAGAAATACTTATTTCGAGGTGTTTGATGGGGCCACTTCCGAAGATGTCGGCTGATGCGCTAAGAATGGTTGCTCCGGGTACGTGCGTTCAAGTATTCGCCGTGAGATCGACCTAGAGGTGGCGCCACCGTCGCTCCGGTAGTGTGGATCGGCAGCCGGCGTCGCTCGCAGAAACGCACGCTGCGTAGGTCTGCTTCCGAGTTTACGGCGGGTTTGTTGGCGTTGCAAACGTGCCTTATGCAATCAATTAGCGATTTACTGTTTAGAGTGTTCCAATTTCGCAGAAAAAAAAATCCGTAGCTTTCGCCAATGTAGTAAACAAACAAAAAAGAAGATGCGCGGATTATAGAAAAACGATTTACTGGCATCGCTTTGCGCGCTTTTTGCGATGTACGGCGTTCACAGGCCTGATACATTGGGCCTGAACATGGCGTAACCTATCGCCTTTTAACAGCGTGCGCGTATCTTCTACGAGTGAGACTGGCAAATTTAGTGTCAAGCCCACGAAGATGGTTCGTGCTTTGACCTGCAGTACTTTAGAATGAATCGAAGCAGCCTGGTTCATTATATCGTAATTGACTCGAGGATAAAGCAGGTTAATGCAGCACTGACAGCGTACTGTCCGGCGAGTTGCCGTAGACAAAGTGGACATCAACTCTGGCTTGACAACCAGGTACAAGTATTCCCCAAAAATGATAGAGATTACACCGACGCTGTACAGGACACCTCACCGTACAGGAGAGCTGACTGCTCACGTGTAGAGAAGTGAGTGGAATGAGTTTGCCGAGCTCACAACAAGGCGGATACTTCTTGCGGCAGTAATCTGGTTTTGCGGTGTGAAATGGCTCTAAATCATTTCCCGAAACCGAGGGAAGTATAAGGAATTTCTGATGTGGTGTGATGTTTAAAAATGGTAAATTAGTAGTGTAAATATATATATATTTTAATGACTATGGATTTTTCCATGTTACAGAACTTTTACACACTTGGCAAAATTTAAACTATCACAGATTAATTTTCAGTAACGTTAAAGTGCAAGCTGCGGACCAGTAGCTCCGAAGACATCGTAAAATCTGCGCTTCATCACTGTTATGGTCTGGCAAGGAATTTTGAAGGCTGAAGATTTCTTTATCATTGTAATTATTGATGAGCAGCGACTTGAATGGTTCTGTCGTTTACTTTTAAAACAGGTGCCGGCAGGGGTCAAGTGGATGCAGCTAGCATAGAACCGGGTTAATTGGAGAAATATGGGAGAGGCCTTCGCCCTGCAGTGGGAGGAGGACAAAACATCTTTATTTATTTAGTCAGCGAGGGGGCGGGACCCTCAGTCCAGGGTCGTGCTGGCCGTGGTTGTAGCAACAGCGCGGCGGGCCAGCCATTGCTGGCGCTCCGGGCAGGGGTCCTGTATAATCAGGCTGATGAAGATGATGAAATTGGTTTATAGGAAAGGCGCAGTATCTGGCGCACATTCCCGAGGACATCTGACCTGCGCTGTAAGGAAATAAATATGGGTCGTAGAGAGACAGGAAAAGGTATTTAATTTGGAATAAGGTAAAGAAAGGCAGTTTCTGGCCTACTTCACCTGTTTAGGTCAAAGTCATCGGCGCCGACTGAAAAGGAGCAGCCATTATATTACCGGTACACAAAAGGAGAATTTCTTGGGTGCATACGTATACACACAAAAACGCGCATTACTCAGAAACCAAAGCACTATACAAAACACTATAGGTTACATATACATAAACTAAAAAAAAAGCATGATTCCCCAGAGAAGGGAAACATTATAAACGGGGAGTGTTCTAATAAAGGACGACAGGCATCTCAAGTCTGCTCCCTCGTACAACATAGTAGCGTGTGTGCCAGCGCCGCAGAAACCGCGTCTCGCGATCCGTTTCTAACTGTCAAGACAGATGCTTCCAGATGACGAGGCCCAGCTTTGCAAGGCTCGGTACATTGCTCGGCCGGGAGTGCGGCGCGCCTCAACGAGGCACCTGTGATGCCACAACACAAACAGAACCAGAGGTAACACAAGGTATTCAAAAGGGTTACGCCGGCACCTGACGCCGGGGTTTATGCGGACGTTAAGCGTCCTATATGCGAGCCGCCCCATTGTTCTCGCAACTACACATCCGAAAAAAAAAAAAAACATGCGCGAGGCTCTCGGGAGCACTACAGTTGGCACACTGGTCATTGGGTACAATACCCCATCTGGCAAGGCGCTGTCTCGTGGGGAGGGCGCCCCAGCGCCTAAGCCAGTCAAAATCTCGCACTTCACTTGGCAGCCGACAAGCTGCCCAGGCTTGCCATTTGGATACAGCGGTCTCTCGTTGCTCATCAGCTGAAAGCCTGCGAATGGCTACTAATTCGCTGATGCGTATGGCTGGTAGGTCGCTCACATTACCATATGACAGGTCTGCATCGAGAGTCGACTTTATCTCGGCAACCTCGCGGTAAAAAGGCAGAGGTCTGTTTGCCTGTGGACCAAGGTATTATTCGGGTGTAAGCACACGACGCACCGTGCTCATCCAGTACAGGATGAGCGAGCGACCAGGGTAAGACTCGTCAGCTAATGTGTTTAGAAAAAGTTTTATTAGACATTCACATGAGCGGCGACAAATTACCAAAACAGGAATTTCACATGATTAACAACAAAGGAAAGTCACATAAAGTACATCCTAATGAACAAATACATCACAGATCAGTATTTACATACAGAATAAAATTTGGCAGTTCGTGATGATGATATATACTATTTTGAATGGCAATGTACATTAAGGTATATACGGTGTAGAAAATTTGCCAAATAAAATAAATATAAACATATGCAGCAATCTTATTGCTGTATATGTATTGAACATGTGGGTTGCAACGTGAACAGCTGTGAGTGCACATATATATTATATTGCAGGCACAAGGTGTGCTAAAAACCACTCAGTACACGTCCATTGGACATGTGTGGATGCACATGTGTGTTGCAATGTATAAAAATGAATTGACATAAATATTTACGTTATATTACAGGTACCAAGGTGGATTAAAAACCACCCGGACACGTCCGTCTGATGCGGAAACAAAACGGCAAGACCATTGGCGAAGGAACTCTCGTTCACCAAGGTAGAAAAGTTCCTCAGCAACTTACGATCTCCTTTCGTTGACGCGCCAGGATAGGGAAAAGCGCCCGTCGGTGCCGGCTCGATGCGATAGCCTCACAACGATTGTGCCATAACGCGAAAGCGCCAGCTACAATCAGAAATCGTGCAAAGCGACCGCGAGGACATCTACCATTTATCTGAAATCGGTTAATATCTAGACTTCTGGAACCGAAATAAACTGGCCTCCTAAAATCACGAGCAACGACGCATTGCTGGGACATGTGACGATTGGATTCTTGAAGTGGGCAGTTGGGGCACTGCGCTGTCCCCACAATGCCCCATCGCTGCAGCCGATCTCGTGTAGGCACCCGACAGCTAGACCCTAAAAGCGACATCCCAGCCTCGTGGAGAGGACAATTCAAGGGAACTCCATTGCCGAGAAATATGCACCCCGATTTTATTCAGCCAAGACGACAAACACGAGCAGAAGCTGTAAAAAGGCACTACGGTGGGCGCGAGGGCGTATTCTATGTCGATGCTGCGGCTCCTGAACGGGGAATAGCGGCCGTTGCGGTAGTGCACCAAAATCACGCAGTGGATGGACTAATATTGCTCAGCCAAGACACACTGGCTGCGGAAGAAGTGGACTACCTCAGAATACCTTCTCGCAGATTCACAGACAGCATATCGCAATTACCTCAGGGGCAGGATTGCACCACCAGTAGCTAAAATCCTGCAAGACAGTTACACCTGTGGCTACCAACCCACGCATAAACACTTAGTATGGGTATCAGGTCACTAGGGCATCCCACGAAACGAGAGCGCACACGCCTCAGCCCGAGCATTTTTCCCCCGGGCACCCAATACGGATCTCGCGGAACCTCCTGCCCCATTGCTAACCTACACTGAAATACTTCAGCACTTAAAGGGCAGCTGCATCACTTTTTAAAAAGAAAGAGTTCGGAATACAGATATACAGTTTACGACCCCCTGAACACGAATACGACGTTAAATTTAGTCATAAGTGACCGCAAACTACTTTTTAATCAGAAAAACGTGCACCAACGCCGTGGGGCGTTTTGAAAGTGGCGCTCTTGCCTGTGATTGGTCAAGCGCGCCGTGACGTCAATGACGGCGTGCCATTCAGTGGTAGCGGCGGTCCAAGCGATTGTTCATGTACGCACGTGCTTTTCTGTGGATGTATGCTGCTGAACATGCAACGATCAGGCTGCTCAGGGGAATATGATATTGAGCCGTACTTGTTCGAACCAGCGGCGGGCTCGGAACAAGGTACCACTGGCGGCAGCGGCGACATGACGAGAGAGGAGACAGCGCTAACCTTTTCCCGCATGGGAAATCCACACTGGTACGTACCGCTGCGCCGCACTGCTGTATGCGCCTGTGATCCGCTCTCAATTGAACATACCTGCGTTACTCGTGCCCTAAATCTCCTGCCAGACTCGAACGAAGCAGTGTCACGTCAATGCGCTTGATGTGACGATTGTAAACAAATGAACTCATCCAGACGAGCCGTCGCCCCAGTTTTGTTGTGTGAATTTAGTCATTTATATGCCAGCAAGAGCAGCAAAAGTCATGCTCTCAGCTCTCGCAACCTCGAGTACGTATACATTTTAATCTGGCGGGATTTAGCAAGTTAACGCGGGAGCGCGGTATCGACGAGAAGCCAGGCCGCTACCTTGCTGCGCGCGCGTAATCCCATTTAGAACAGCGGTAAAGATACCGAAACGCTAGGACAGCTATCGGCAGTTACGCGCTGCCATGTCGCGAGTTTAGCACACTTCATTTAGCTGCGCTTAACATCGCGACTTCGACCACAGACATCATGCTGCCCCGATTTCCTTACTTAATTGGGATAGTTGAATTTTCCAGGAGCTCTCCAAGAACCTGAAAATAAGAAAATGGCCATAAGATACAAACATGACATAAGAAACTTAATTTAACAAAGCAGAGGCGAGTTTAGGATGTGCGTTCTTCTTTATGACATAGGTTTCTGACTTCCATTTTAAAAAGTTCCTACTTGGCATGTGCAAGCAGAATCGGATCGCCAAGTGCAAAACGTATACTAGAGGCCCAAAACTGCTCGTTTTCCTGAACAAAACTTTTCATGAGCAAATAAGGGCTGCCTTTCCATTCGTCGATTCAGCAGTGTGATGACTCTTTCCGCATCGCACCGATAGCCTAATCATGAAAAAAAAAAAAAAAGTCCTACTCTCTCACAGTTTTCCAGCCGCGTCAGCGGGCGCCAATGCTGAATAGTTTTACTTTCACCTGTGCCTTCATCTGCCCGGCCACCCATCTGCCCCACAGAACAAAAACGTAAACAGAACAGAACAGCAATATGATGTATTGGACCTCTTACCTCGAGTTTTCTTTTTGCGAAAGCAGTTCTTGGCGGCGGAGAGGTGCTCTTGTGTGCGAAGGCAGAAGGCACAGCACCGGTTTTCAATTGCGCAGATTTGATCGGTATCCCAAAAGATCGCATCGACGACAAGCTTTGGTGATAGTCACTGTCGCGAAAATGATCTGAGCAGATCACTGACGATTTTGTTGGCTTGAAATCCTTCCTCTTGACCGCGGCAACCCAAAGCGCCGATAGCTTGCGCTCCTTTGGGAATTTATGAAACGCGACATCCTCTCGGCCGCCAGTATTCGTGCAGCCATAGGCTGCGCAGAACCACGGCATGGTCGTTCTTTTCGTGAAGAACGGTGCAAGATGCACTTAAAAAGCTTGCGGTAACGTTCGCAAGAAGAAAACAAGTGCGAGACAAGAAAAAGGTTGCACTGCGTAGCCTGCAAGCGACAGGTGGTGCACGGCCTGCTCGGGCAATAGAAGCGGAAGAGAGGTAGACGCCGTCCTTGACGTCACTACCGCCTGTCGTACTCCTGTCGTCTGCTACTGACATCCCCCCCTCCAGCGCTGTGCACTGCGGAGAAGCCTGAACGGGGTAGCAACTTTAATCGATGATTACGTCACTATTTCAAAAGCTAAAGCCAAAATATTTCGTATACTTAACATACAAACCCTGCAGATTCGACCCTCTGAAGCGCATCAAATTCTAAAACCGGTGCAGCTTCCCTTTAAGATTATCTCGCCGGGTCTACCCTCCACCGGCAAAGGCACTAGACGAGGGGAGGAGGTACACCTCCGCGAGCTACAGACCAACAATTTTAACAACCCACGAAGACTACACGCAATAGATCCAGAGTCATTTGACTAACAATGCAAATTCTGCGGGGAGAAGGCAGACCTGTACCGTAGGGTGTGGGCATGCCAGTGAAATCAGACTGTCACTATTTATAAACAACCAACGCAGGAGGATTGGGAGGCAGGTCTGACCAGCTCGGACGCAAGGGGTCAAAAAGAACTCATCGAAAGAGCGAGGACAGCAGCCTACGCCAATGGGGTTCCGGACTGAACACTCCAACCACCACTGCAACCTCCGGAACATTTTCAATAAAATATTTTTACCACCACTCGTGTAGGCGAACCCCCCACACCAAAAGCCACATAAAGTCACGTAAATGCCCTGGCAGAAACGATGCTGTGAGTGGTAACCAACAAGTGGAATCCACCCTTCGCCTACGTTCCACAGGCACTAGCGGAAGTAGTAACATTCCCATTGACTCCACTACTCTGTTCGCCGAGACGTCTAAGTCAGGGCTCACATGGCGGACGGGGCGACAAAATGCCACCATGCGCGAATAAAAAACAGGCATCCGGAACGCCTGAGGTCCTCTATTGAGTGGTATGTCAGGAACAAGCTCCCTCACATTTGTGCCCAAAAAATAGAAGGCAATTGCACCCGTGCAGGGCACTCATTACCCTGTAGCAAACGAAAAACGCAGCGTAGAGTTAGCAGCCGACAGCAGACTGACAAAGAAGGGAAGGAAAACCCACCCTTCGAACGTGGCTGGCCGAGTGCCGCACGGCATACTAGTTCTGTGCGACCGGTCCAAAGAAATGAACTTACAAGAGACTGAAGGGAACGCAAAATTCTGAGAGGTGGATGCGTTACATGTGCGGGGTTCCATATGAGCCCGCAGAAAACAGTGTGGACAAGGTAGCGTTTCTCTAATATGGGTAGTTCAAAGGCACTGGCTGTGGTCACCTTGCTGCTCACCTCGTTTAAGACGGAAGTCCACACCGAAGCTGCTATCCCACGTGCCTCATAATCAATGCCAAGTATGCGGATGGTGTCACTGTGCATAATTGGTAGGGCATCATCAAGGCGCGCTTCTGGCCTGTCAATTAGAAGATATTTTCTATTTTCAAAATTGAGAGCAGCCCCAGGCACCTTGCCGTATCTGTCAAAAAGGTGAAGGCAGCGCAGCAGGCTCGCTTCATCACACAGATACAACGTAATATCATCCGCGTAAGCAGTCACACGCAGCGTCTGACACCCTGGGAGAGGGAGGCCACGGATACTTTGGTCTGTAATTATTGCCCTCAAATGAAGCTCTAAGCTGAGTGCAAACAAAAAAGGTGACAGGGGACAACCTTGCCGGACACCTCGGGTCAGAGGGAAAGGGGCACTTTCCCACCTATCCATCGCCAGTGTGCTTTGAATGCCATCATACATGCTTTTATTTAAACATATTAAATTTTGCGGAAACTGAAAAGCATCCAGAACGCCGAGTATGTAGCCATGTTCAATCTGGTCAAAAGCGTTTTCTTGATCTAAAGAAACAAGGATGCCACTAGCTAAGCGTCTCTGTGTGTAATCAATAATGTCTGGAGTGGCATACGACAAACTATGTATTTCCCTGCCAAGAACAGAGCACACCCGATGACAACCAATAAGGGAGGCCATCACACCCCTCAAGCGCCGAACCACGATGGCTGCGAGAGCCGTAGTCTACGTTCAGAAGGGTGATCGGCCTCCACTCTTCAGGAAGAGGTGATCCAGGATCACGTTTTGGGATCAAAATTATTCGCCCTCGTCAAAAACTGGCCGGAAAATCTAAATGCTCAAATCACTGTCGAAGGACATTAGCCAGTGCTGCACCGACAACGTCACAGAAACCGAAATAAAATTCCACAGGGAGCCCACTGAGCCAGGTAGGAATCACCCCTCTGAGGGCAACTTCTACGTATATGGACCTCACGCCTGAGCAGAGATTCAGTCTTCCTATACATCCGCTTCCCAAACATATGCATCCAGAGTATCATACAGAGCGCAGAGCCAACCGAGCCCGGCAACTGCACAAAAGTTTTACCGGTCGCCCCGGCGTTACATTCACAGATGCCTCCCACCACCCTCTTCGCCCCGCTATGGTTGCGGTTGCATTGGCACCGCACCGAAACTGGCACAACGCCTGCAGCGTCCTCAACGCCGCAACTGTTACCACCGCGGAAGAAGTTGCCATCGCGTTAACTCTGACCGACCCCTCCCCCAAAGTAGTCGTTAGCGATTCTCAACAGGCAATTTGTAACTTCGATGCAGGTCGTAAATCCCGACAGGCGCACAATATCCTCCGATCTCTCCACTTACCGTCTACACCTCGTCTTCTCATATGGACCCCAGCCCATGAGGCGCTCAGCGGGAACGCACAGGCGTATGCTCTAGCCCGAGAACTCAGCTACCGGGCAGAGCACCCTCCTCAGCCTGCCGCTTCCTCTGACACTCCCCAAGGCACTCATTCACGCCTTGTTACATACACGGACATCCTCCAGCCTTATCGGCTCGGACGGTGTCTATACCCCCCTGCACACCGAGAACTATCCCGGCGCGAGGCCGTCCATTGGCGCAAAATACAAACGGGAACCTTTCCAAACCTATGGCTATATAACAAAATTTTCCGAAATCTTATTGCACCTACGTGCAAACACTGCTCACAACCGGCCACATTCATTCACATGGTGTGGACATGTACACGACACAACGCAGACAATACAGCTACAGTGGATACGTGGGAGTCCCTCCTACGTACCACCGAGCTCGCCCAACAGCGCCAGCTCATTTTGCGCGTATTGGAGGCCGCAGAGTCCCAATGGATCCCTGCTGACCTTCTCTAAGCAGTGCAACCAGTCTTTCAGCTGGTTCCCCTTCTTTGGGAGTAAATAAAGAGCTCATCATCATCATCATCATCATCATCATCATCATCAGGCCCAGGCGCTGACCCGCGTTTCATTGACTCTAAAGCTGTCTTTACCTGTTCTAAAGAGAGAAGTGCACAAATCACATGATGCATCTCCGGGCTGACCAGCGGGAACCCAGCTAACATTGGATGCGTCTCTACAGCTACTACATCAATCGTATGTTGTTGTTGTTGTGGCTGTAGGAAGAAACAAAACAAAATGCACGGGCCTGCTACTGGCTCTGTAGCTCAGCCACCTCCGCTGCCTCGTGCGGACAGAGAAAATAGACAAGAAAGAAGAAAAGAAAAGGGAGGGAAAGACGCGCGCCGCAAAGCTGCATCAATCGTAGCATCTGAACACGCCATGCTATTGAAGTACATCAAGAAACGCATACAATCCCTAGTTTGATGGGACGCAGAGTGGGGCGCTCCGCTCAACGCTGAGCTATGGATCTAAGTTCTCCGTGCAAATCGAAGCACCTCAGAATGTGCATATGGACTAGGTCTTCCACGCCAGGGCGCCGCCGAAAGGGACGAGGCGCCAATTAGGCACTGACACCGGCTATGCAACTCGTCGCACTATGCGCGCATCAGAGGGGTATGCCAACCCGCTCTGTGTGCGATGCGGATCTTCAAAGCCGTGTCTACCAGCTCCTGAGACACGCGACGACGTAGTGCACGACCCTCTACCGAACTGTGCATGCGCCAAAATGATTTGAGCGCGTCCCATTAATTTTCAGCACTGTCAGAAAGCGAGACGCGTAAAGCTCCGGACAAGCTCTCACGTGAACGGGAATCGTACAGTACACGTACATCAAAACGCCACGGACGAAATAAGCTAGCGCTAGGAAAGTAAAAGTTGAGCATGACTGGACGGTGGTCATAAATATGAATGGGCGTCTGAGGCAAGTCCACAACATCCATAGCCGACACATACGTTGAAAGGGACTGCGGTAGATATGCGCGGTCCCGCCTGCTCTCAGATAAACTACGACGCCATGTCCAGCAGAAACGCGACCCATGCATAAGTTTGCGGACATCAACAAGCGCAAAATGCTGAATCAGGCGCTGCAATTCACGACCAGGGCCTTGAATATCTACGTATGCGTATATAACACGTTTAAACTCGCCCACTGTTATAACATGCCTGTATGTTTAGAAAACGTTTTATTAGACATAAGACATTCACATGAGCGGCGACAAATGACCAAAACAGGAATTGCACATGATTAACAACAAAGGAAAGTGTACATAAAATACATCTTAACGAACAAATACATCACAGATCAGTATTTACGTACAGAATAAAATTTGGGCAGTTCGTGATGATATATACAATTTTGAATGGCAATGTACATGAAGGTATAGACATATGTAGAAAATTTGCCAAATAAAATAAATATAAACATCTACAGCAATAATATGCACAGTATGTATTGAACATGTGGGTTGCAATGTGAACAGCTGTGAGTGGACATATATATTTGCATTATAATACAGGTACCAAGGTGTGTTAAAAACCACTGAGTACACGTCCATTCGACATGTTTGGATCCACATGTGTGTTGAGATGCATACAGGAGTCGACATATATATTTACATTATATTACAGGTACCAAGGTGGTTAAAAAACCACCCGTACACGTCTATCCTACACGGAAACAAAAGGGCAAGACCATTAGCGAAGGAACTCTCGTTCACCAAGGTAGAAAAGTTTCTCAGCCAGGGCTTACGATCTCCTTTCGTTGACGCGCCAGGGCAGGAGAAAAGCGCACGTCGGCGCCGGCTCGATGCGACAGCCTCACAACGATTGAGCCATAACGCGAAAGCGCCAGCTACAATCAGCAATCGTGCAAAGCGACTACGAGGGCATCTACCATTTATCTGTTGTCGATTAATACCTAGTATATCTAGTCCTAAAAACCACATTTTTGGCATTTTAGTGATCCAAGTTAGTGCGAAAAATCTCTATTTTATTGATGACATCACATGAAAGAAGTATACAAGTGTGATATTCTACAATATTATTTCTTATTGCATCTTGTTTCAGGGGGGCACGATTTATTTAAACGCTAATTTTGTTCTCCGAAACTTCATACATAGCTTATATAAGTGTGCAAATAAAACAACAAAAAAATTTTCCCTGCTGATAAGAGAACCATTTCATCACTGCTCACGAAGCGGATGAGTTCGCAACTGGCTTTTATACGCTATGGTTGAGAACTCACTTTTGATTGCCAAAGAAATTTTGCGAATCCGCGCAGCTCAAAAAAAGACCTCAAGGCAGAAAGCAGCACTGACACCTTAGAAGCATTCTAATCGTGTGAGCGCG
Source organism: Amblyomma maculatum (assembly GCA_023969395.1). Classification (NCBI taxonomy): domain Eukaryota; kingdom Metazoa; phylum Arthropoda; class Arachnida; order Ixodida; family Ixodidae; genus Amblyomma; species Amblyomma maculatum. Next base: position 15,258 of record JAJIZL010069388.1, read on the forward strand.
CTCGGCTGTTATCTTCGGCGCTAAGAGTTGAGCACCCCGAAAATTTGAAGATAAAAAATTGACAGCGGCTTCGCATATA
>JAJIZL010069396.1:0-23041 GCA_023969395.1 Amblyomma maculatum
GTCTCTTGTAGCTTCTGGGCAACGACTGCACCACATGACAGACAGCGTTGATGAGCTTTGGAGTGATTCTTCAAGTCCGTCCGCAAGAGGTGATTTCGCAATGATCATGGATTTGCCCCTTTTTCTCCCACTCTGAGGTATCGGCATCAGCAACGAGGCCTGCGGATGCGTATCGTGGGTGACCTGGACCTGCTTCCCGAAGAGGTGCAGGTCAAAATGGCGCATGTGGAGGTTGGTACTTCTGAAGGAAGCGGGTGAGAAGCCTCTGTAGCAACGTTATTTCTTTTTGCAAGAGAAATAACTTCGCCATGTTGTGCTCACTCGCGACTGCCGCCACCGCTTGCGTCAGGAGGACGGTTATGCGGACTTGGGTAAAAGCAGACAGCTTAGTCGGTCTGCTTCAGAGTTGTGTATTGAGGCATTTAAAACACTTATGCAAAACGCACACTTCAGAAATACCTGTACTAGGGGGCGCATCACAGCAGCGAGCTTTGAACGCTGTCGATATCAGTCGAGTCTAACTAAATGAGCAATAAAGAAGTCCGTCAAGATAAACATCTTTGGGGAAAGGATGTTAATGGTAGGAAACAAAGACTTAGGATGAAAAGCTGCACAAAATCGCCTGCATCATTGAACGCGAAGTACACATCTGCATATTACATATATTCTCCGTGAGAAAACTTTTCTAGCATTGCACTAATCTATATTCGTTTTTACTTCGCAGCGTTGGAACGTGCTTCTTGTGCGCGGCCTACACAAGCAAGGTTGGCATGAGGAAGATGGCACATGCTTTTGCAAAGGCTGTAAAAACGGGCGACCTGAAATCTGAGTAAGTGAACAGAAAGATAGGTAGATGAAACCACAAGTGTAACCACTATGTAGATTGATGAAATTGCATAGATGGATAGATACATGTTTTTAAGGAAGGCAAAGCAAATCTAGACAGATGAACTTATACATTTGAATATTGGTCTGCAATTGTTTGGATGCTAAAATGGGCACAAAACAATCCTGCAGCCAAAGAAACTGCGTAGAGCATCACTATAGGTCTGTTCATTTTGTTTTGCAGTCACTTCAAAAGGTGCAGCTGTTTTGTAACTGCACCCGATCAATGATAACTTTACATGAAACAGAACGGAAAAGAACATGATATTCATGGCATCCTACCACACGCCGACTAGGTACGAATAATTGTCTTTCTAAATATGAAGCCTGCTGCCAAAACTAAATTTGTTGGGGAAAACGTCCATTTTTCATGCGTACAACTGAATGGTGCGAATCACGCGTTTGATTTTCTCATTTCTAGCTGCGTAAAGAATCAGGCCGGTAAGCTGTGTTTATGCGGGAGCGAACAGGTGGCATTCACAATTGTTAATCTAATACAGCGCAAAATTTTGAATAGATGCCTCTAAGGTATCAGCTGGATCAGCAAGCTACAGAGCTTCTTATAAATGTCGGCCGTAACGTTCGTGACATGAATGTTGCTCTAGCCAACAATCTTTTATGCTTGACATTTTGATGACTTAGTAAAAGACATAGCTGTTTACTGACTTTGATAATTAGGTTTTATGCTGTAATCGGAGCAGGGTACCGAAGAACGCTTACGCGCAACCGTTCCGTTTGTGAAGCTGTTGTAGCGGCTACAGTGGCCTAAACTTGCAATGAAAATGCATCTACTTGAACCCAATGATTTGGAGAGGCTTCGAGAGAAAGGGCGCTCATGCACTAGCAGAGGTATTGACTGAAGCCAGTTTTTGCACTAGGCAGCGCTCGCGTGCGCCCGCTGCTTGTTCGTTGTGTGTTTTTAATATGTGACCATTTTGTGCACTGTATAAAACGCCTGACCGCACTGCTAATACAACTTGCAAGATCATGAAGTGTTCTAGTGTGTGTTCATTCATCAGAGTTTCACTAGCGCGCAGTAAGAATAAGCGATAAAAATGAATTACATGTAGCGGGAAGGTAAATGTTGGACTTTTGCCTGTTTCTTAGTAACCCCCTTCCATCAGCTATGGCACAATGACAGCGTAGCTTCAAGAAAAGAATCTTATTTGATCGGGCAGTTTTGTGCATAGTCTGAAAGTATGTCCGGCTTTCTGGTACGCCAATTTATTGGCAAGTGGTAAGTATCGTTTACTAGTCTTAAGCACATATTGAGGGAAACTGTCTAAACAGCCAATGCACAGAAAAATATTGCTTTTTATATTTGTCTACTGTTCGCACCGAGGATTGAATACTGCCGTAGGAAAACGATGGGGCGCGTGTTTGGTAATAAGCGAAACAAAAGAAGGCTTCTGAGAGGTATCCTGCGGATATGTTGCTATTCATGATGTCACCATAGGTTATGCGGAAATAATTGCGTTCATAACAGCTTTATGTAGGACAGGCGCTTGTCTAGAATTTCTGGGTACGCCGTCGAAATCGGTTTCCCCTACATTGGATTATCGGACACCGGACGTTCTGTTTCCCATCTTGCTGGCTATATAACGTTTCGCTAACGAACGTCATGATTGCTGAACCACCGCCGCTCCGAGCGGCCGTGGCTGAACATTGTCGGTTGTGGAAAGTTTCGTTAGAGGAGATTGCAGGCCCAATGTTTTGGATGTCGAACATCGGGATGGGCGAAGACTTCGAATAACGAGCACTTTCGATTAACGAAGCACTTTGGCGTACACAACAATTCGGCGACGCTACAGTCTACTGTGAGCCATTTTCTCTTGCCTCTGCAATGCTGAAATCACCGGATGTCATAGCACGCGCCCTACGCAGGGACATCACCCCAGAGCTCATGGACGACTACTTGACCCTTTGCGAGGCTCCTGATACGGAGCTGTGGTTTCGGAGCTCGGGCGAACGACGTTTCAGCGTATACTTGACTCTGCAAAGCGGCTATTCATACATGCACATCGACCACAAACTGTGGCCAACTTTGCAGTTTTGGGATTGGGTCCGGGCCATGGTCAGCTTCCAGATACATTGGCCATCCATTAAGGTATGTGCGCGTATTACTTTCGGCTCTGCCGTTATAGATCTTCTAACAAAATATTGGGAATGCAGATAGAGTCTGTTACTTGGCGAACATTAGATCATTGAGAGAGGTTCCTAGAAGAGTTCTGGGGGTACTTCACAGCTCTGAGTGCATTACACGATTGTCGAAACTGGCGAAGTCATATTTTACCGCCATCATATTTAAATGGCATGAGTGATCGGTCACGGCTATAGAAGCAAAGAAAAAGCAGCTGAATTCGTTCGCAAACAAAACTCCTTTTTAGAAAATTAAAAATGTGTTGTACTGCTTGTTTCATTTTATTTATTCGTCATTGTTTTTATTCACTTGGTATATTCTTTCCCCTTCCCCTTCCCTATGCAAATGCCCTTTGAGGCCTTTTGGGTATTTGAATAAATAAATATGATCTGCAGAAAAAAGACTTGGAGACACCTAAGCTCCGCCTTAGGGGTACTATCATTGAATCGCTTTGCAGAACCTCTTTCGTGTACATGCACTTTGATACTTTAGTAATCAATATTTCTTTAATTACTGCGTTATTTTGTCGAAGCTACTTATTATCACACAGCTATGAACCCTCATGGCCGCGTGGCCTAGGGGGATAGTGCGCGATTCGAAATCCAAGGGTTAGGGAGCGGAAGCGCAGACTCCATATTCTTATCTGAAATGTTGGATTTAACACTCATGAGCTTCAATATTTGATAGTCGATTATTGTCTCCAAGATTTCATAACCTAACCTCTCCAACGTTTCACAGATGAGGCGCTCTGCGGTAATAACGTTATTTCTAGGCTTTTCCCTTCATTTAATTCCTCTAATGCTATGCGGGGGAAGTACGGAAGCTCCACCGCTGCTTGGGCAGCATATATAAAATTACCTGGGACATATCCTTTCGTGGTGAGGCAGCCTCAGGTACGGAGAGCAGTGTACCCTGCCTTGAGTTACACGTGCATTCTTTCTTGTTTTGGTGCCAAATATAGATGGTGAGAGAGAAGCACCGAAAGACTCAGCAGCCCGGCATCGACCGCCTAGAGTTCACTGAAGCGCTTCTTCGTCAGCGTACCTTCCTCAGGAACGCTGAAATGGAAAGAAAAGCCTACATCTACGGACATTGCCCGGCATGTGAGAAGCCCGGTTCATCGCCAGTGGCTTCCAAATTCGGTGGTAAAAGGACTCGCTAAGTGACGGGTGTGACGTTGAATTTGACAGCGAGCACGACTGTTCCAATTGCACGTCCGTGCTCACACGCTGCGGGTGAATCAGCTAAATATCGAAAGCGTTATTCACAGTAATGTAAGCACTGCTTTGACACCATTGTACCAGTTTATATTCAATTTGGACACCTGGAAGACAACTGCATGGATAAATAATCGTGCTTTCATTAATAATCAGATAAAATATTGCGCCTTACTATGACTACTCCCTTGCTACCAATGCGTCTGCTGTTGTCTTTGAATAAAACATTAATACTGAGCCTGGAGTCACTGGAGCAGCGTTTCAATCCTTACGTTAACCCTGTCCCTATACAGGCCTGCTATTCCCCTTTGAAGAGTAGCTGTCTGTTAAAACTGATGTTTGCGTGTTCTGGGCGACACCGCTGACCCAGGGCATGCATCCACGCTTAGCCGAGCGTGGCATCGCTGTGTCTGGGTCGAGGCGATGCTGGTTGTTTTGCAGTACCGAGCGTTTGGACCTTTAAGGCCACTCGGTGGAGGCAACACATCCATTTGTCCCATGCTTCTGATAGACGACACTTCCGGAGCAACCCACCCTGGAGAAATCCGCAGCCACCTTTTCCTGTCCTCCCCTTCATTTTTCACTTTCCTGCATTCTATTTGACATCCGTCCTGTCTCCTCCTACCTTCTTCGTTTCTTCTTGCTTCCAGGCGACGAGGGTTAACTGCGTGGCTAACTACCCCGAGATACACCATATTGTGTTATAGTTACTATGTACGGCATGCTTGGGCAAGGCTTCCTTGTCATTTTCTATCTCGTGCCCTAGTTAGGCTCCCTGATGGGTGGTTGGCATCGCAGCCAAATAATATGGCTTCTCCTACCAAACCAGCTGATCACCTTTCCAATAAAAGGCGGACCGAAAGTACTGTCATGTTTTTTCGAAAGTTGAGAGACTTTTCTAGAGTACCGTGATCTTCATAGTGATGATAATAAAAAACAAGTCAGACTATTGTCCCCATTCCTAGTGTCCTAATCCCTGACAGGCGCCTAGGCTTCAACGTAACCAAGCCAGCCAATAGAGACTAGCTCGTTGAAGTCCGAGACAGTGCACAATACACAAAGCTTGTAAACCTTACCTCTATCGGGAATACGCCATTGTCCGTAACCGCCCACAGACCCTTCAACACAACCAGTGGTTTAATATCAGAAAGGGCCTTCCTAAATCTTTATGAGCAATAATTGCAAGAAGGCCTCGCTGACCAAGAAGTAATAAATATTCACCGAATCAATATCCGAAGGAAATACTTACTAAACACCTGCTCCTGATATTCAACTCAAGTTCATTACCTGAATCAATAGCAGTCCGATACATGAAGGTACAAGTACGCCCGTACATTCCAAACCCCCGCCGATGATTTAATTGTCAGAAGAATGGTCATGGTTCGCTTAGTTGCTGCGGACAAAAAGACGTTTGCTAAATGCGCCCCGAGGGATCATTAATGAGAAAGCTGTGACTCTGAACCCCACTGTGCCAATTGCAGTGGTGAACACACCGTATACTCGCGGTCATGTCCGGGCTCTAAAAACGAAAAGGACATACTAACACCGAAGACAAAGGAAAATATAACTTTTAAAGAACAGCGACGGCGTCACCTCACTGAAAAAAAATTTTGGTGTTCACGGTGGAACTAGACTACTCCAAAAGGGTGTGTGTGTGTAAGGCGAAGGGGGGGGGGGGGGGAGAAGCATACCATAGCAAGATCCGGCCCTTGCCCAGGAAAAACCTCAGACAGCGCCATTACTCGCCCTAGGCAGGGACAGCGAAAGATGCCCGTCTTCGAAACAGGACCCGCAAATCTCCCAGGTGGCAGCCCACAGGGCTTTCTTCTAACTGAAGCCTGGTGCTCGGACATGCACGACATACAGACAATGGACACAAGCCTATCTTCACCCCGGCTGCGGCGGCGGCAAAACTCTCTTGAAAGAAAAAAAAACAGAGAACGAAATATAATAGCAGACGCCGACAATACGGAACCTTAAGCCTGTAACTACATCATCCATAATTATATTACTATGGCGTTCTTCATGCACTGGAACTGTCTTGGCCTCATCAAAAACTCTACTGATGTAAGAGACCTTTTAAGCTGATTCTTCCTAGTCGTTTTATTTCTACAATAAACAAGCTTAACAGAACGTAACAAAAATATTTTTAAAAATAGTCTTTCGAGCTGACCTAGCGAAAGCAAATAGGCTGTCAGGTGGTGTAGGTTTTGTAGTACAGAACACTGAGGCAACTCGTGAAGTGGAACTAAGAACAAAATACGAAGCTCTTGCGGCCACTGTGCTCCATTCAAAACATAAACAATATGCTTCATATACCTGAAGCCTCATTTAGAAATGCACTTAACGATTTAAAAACAATTTTAAACCTGCAAAGCCGTATCTGCTAGACGGGAATTTTATTGGGAGATCGAACGCACAGATGGGGCTGTACCTTAAAACCATTCATTTTATAGAACAATGCCTGCCTGTTGAATATAAGCAAGCAAACGTATTGCTCCCCAAGCAGTGGAAACATGACATATTAGGACTTCACTTTTTGTTCACCATCTATTTTAGAGCGCAGCTCTTTGGCGCCCGTTCCTGAGTTTCGCGTCATCGGCGTCGGTGGTAGTTAAAACATCTATTAACAATTAAACGGTTAAAGAGAGGTGTTTGGTTTAGAGACGTATCGGTCTCCTCCCCTCACAATACTAGGTGGAGCCCCTATTCCGGGGCCCAATGGGCAAGCAACGCCGCCCGCGTCCGTTGAACCAAGGCCTTTTGAGCCTTGAGGTCTTGACAGCCGAGCAGGGCCGCCTCCCAGTCCTCTCTAGTTGGATTGGGGTTGCGGGAAATGGATGGGTTTGACTGACACGCCCAGACCATGTGGAAGGTGTTAGCCACCTCCCCACAGTACTGACACGCACCATCAAAGGAGGGGTTGAAATGTTTAAGCACCGCCGGGCACAGTACTGTATTGGCAAAAATTTTGATGCGGAGGCGCTCGTCAGCGCGATCCAGTTCCTCCCCAGCCGGGCCAGCCAGCTGCTTTATCTGCGCGCGCTCTTGGAGCCATTTCTCCCGCACGCCCAAGCCGAAACGCAGAGCTGCCGCCGGCGACAGCGCGATAGCGCGCTGTGTTCTCCGGTTGCCGAAGCGCCGGCTAGGCATCAGCGGATCACAGTACGTGCATCCCAAGCCGAAAGGCAGAGCCAGGTTCATGTGACTTCATGTGAAAAGTTGGTGGTTACCTGATTCGTGACATGAGGCCAGGTAATATTGTTACCAAAATATCGACTGTGCAAAACTTCCCAGGCAAATAATTTTCTTATTTCACCTATATGCGCACTCGCTCGACCTCATTCTCAGTATATGCTTTTATAAGCCTGCCTTCCTTCACGTTCTCTTATTTACAGAGAAGACAATATTCCTACACTTAATTTCCCAGCCTTAAGCTTCTTCTAAAGAATAAAATTAAGCACACATTAATAATTGGAAACGTTTTGTTAGCGTAGGCTTCATGAGGGGCGGACTGCACATAAAATTGACGCACTTTGAATATGACCCGAAAAGGTCACCAAATATAAGGACAAAATAACCTTCGACCCGGCGCGATGGCTCAGTAGTCTTGATCCGGAGTCCCTGGGCTCGAACCCAACCGTTGCGGGCGATTTTCGATTGAGGCGAAACGCGAAGGCGTCCGTGTGCTGTGCGTTGTCAGTACTATAAAAATCGCCAGGAGGTCGAAAAAACCGCACCTCTTTCTCTCTTCTTTCAATTCGATCGCCCTCTTTTCGCTTAGAGTATGGTACCAGTGTCTGCGAAGAAGGGTGACAAAACTGTGCCTTTTCTTTACTGCATACCGATTTATATTTTAATTAAAAAATCTTCGATCGGCGGTTCCTAAAAGGAACATGTACAGCTTCGAATTGAATAGCACAGTTCGCTCATTCCAGAGAGAATAAAACATTGAACCCCTTCATTAAATTTGTGCGTTGTGTTTTTTTCGACACTCTAGGCTCAACAAATTTGGGAAGCCTTCATTCATAGATGTGTGCTGGAATACAATATGGTATATTGCGAATATTTTACTCTGAGCTTCCCGTACTTCGAAAGATGCCCAGCCCATATCTCCCTGTACCGCCTCATTTGTAGTTTTGCCGTGGGTACCTAGTGCCAATCGTCCGACGGCTCTCTGATTTATTTCTAATGCTGACTGTACCTCTGACTTTAGGCACAAAACCGCATTTCTGAAAGTGAACACGGGCACCATATTTCCTTTCTAAATACCCCTCAAAAGCTCATACCCGTTGTATTGGAGGCTTCACCCCTATCCTCTAGGCCTGCGTGCCAGGGGTGGAGAGTAAGGGGCCTCTATTTAAGGTGGACAATAAACGTTGTCCTCCATCCATCCATTCCCACAATGGCCTATGCTTCATTATCCCGGCATTTTTTCGCCGTGTTGCCTTAAGTGATCGCTCATGCTTTTCAATGTATGCCAATCCTTTGTTTACTCATATCCCGAGATATTTATATTCTGCAACTCTGAATATTTCATGGCCTTGCATAGAAAAAGAAAAAGTAGTTGTGGCGCCATCTGGCATCACTGGAGGAAAGCACCGCGGTGCTAAAGCGCCCAGGCAAGCCTGGCACGTTTTTGTAATGAGGCTACGTGGTGCCACCGCTGACATTCGCCGGAAAATTAACGTTAGCAGTTTTCGCTTCTTCAGTCTCGTCAGAGACGGTCCTGTTTTGTCATCATGTGCGGGCAAACCAGGTAAGCACCAGTGTAAGGCTAACTAGGCAACAAAAGGTAAACAACGCGCAACCTTTCTGCAATGTTTCACATCAAACGTGGCTCTGGTTCAAGTGCCAGAATTATTAAAACAGTTCCAATACAGTTGCAGAACACTGTACTTGGCCTGCAGTTTTCCAAATGCTCTTCACGATATGTGATTGTTGCTCAGTCCAGCCTCCCGTTGGCCATGGCTGCAGTAACAGCGCGGCGAGCCAGCCATTGTTGGCGCTCCGGGCAGGTGTCTTGCAGCGCGATTGATTGATTTATAGGAAAGGAAAGGCGCGGTAACTGTCTCACTTGTTTTCTGTGGACACCTCAACCGCGCGGTAAGGGAAAGGAGGAAGGTGGGAGTGAAAGCGGAAAGAGAGAAAGTGGAGGCATAGTGGAGGGCTACGCAGTAATTTCGACCACCTGGGGATCCTTAACATGTGCTGACATCGCACAACACACGGACGCCTCTTCGTCTTGCAGGGCGGCGTCTCAATCTTCCATACAGATGTGGGGGAGTGGGCTTAGGGAAGGGGTAACTTGGCACGCCCAAACCATGTGGTAGAGTGTTGCCCACCCACCGCAAGATGGGCAGTCAGGGGAATAAAGGGAGGGGTACAAAATGGTGTAACAAAGGTATTAGTTTGCAGGCGGCGGTAAGTTGCTGCATCTTGAGTAGACAGGGTCTGAGAGGGGGGTGGTAATGTACGGCGAGACAGCCTGTAGTGTTCAAGCAGTTATGTGTATGTAAGGATCAGGGAGGAATACGTCTGATCCGGGAGAGGGGAGGCTCGAAGAAGGATCGTGCAAGCGTGTCGATGGGCCGCTTCATTGCCGGGCAACGACTGGTGTCCCGGAATCCAGAACACACTGATTCTTTTCGGAGGGTTAGCGACGAGGATTCGGCGGCTGGCTGCACCGATGCGTCCGCGAAGATAGTTACGGCAGGCCGTGCAGGAATCTGACATAATGGTAGCTTGTGCATTAGTGGCGGCGGCCAGAGCGATGGCTGCTTCTTTGGCAATACTCGGTTCGGTGGAGGAAAGAGAGGCATAGTTGAGGAGAGTGTCCGCTGGAGATGTCACGGTAATGGTCACGTGTCCGTTGACACGGACAGCAGCGTCTATGTACAGAGCATTCGGTTGAATGTTCCATATTCGAGAGATGTGAGTGGCTCTTGCCTGTTGGCGGTCTTGGTGATATCCTGCATGCATGAGCTTCGGGACAGGTTTCACGGTAATGGCTTGGCAAATATTCTGCGGCAGATCTTCGCGGCTTTGGGTGGTATAGGACGGAGCAATGTTGACAGTTTGAAGGACATGCCTTCCACTGTGCGAGGCTGCTAAGCGCACAAGTTGCCCCAGGCGATGTGCTTCATGCAACTAAGCGGTCAGTAGACGTGCATTGGGGAAGCCCCAAGGCTGTCTTGATAGCTTTTCTGACAGGAGTGTTCAACCGGTTGAGCTCCTGCTTTCAAAACACGAAACGGAAGGTATGGCGTGCCGTAGGTAATGAGGGTGATAATGAATGCGTTGACCAGCTGCAGGGTGTCTCGCTCCCTAATGCCGTAGTTTCGATGTCTAACTAGTTAAAGCAATTATATAATTTGATCGGTAGTGTTGAATAAATGATTCAGAGTAGAGGAATGGGAGCGGCCTCTTAGGGATAACGAGGCCGAGGATCTTGATCTCCGGCTTCACTTCTATCATTTGGCTGTGTAGGGCGAGGTGGCACTTTGAGGGGGATGTCGCCGGCGGTCAATAATAAGGATTCCCGATTTCTGAGGGGCACAGGCAAAGCCACGAGAAGCTGCATAAGCACTGACCAGGTCTGTCGCCGCTTGGACGTTGTCCTGAATTTTACCTTCATTATCATGGGCTTCATTTCCATGTGCACATGGAAGCATCTTCGTTTCGCCTCCATCAAAAAATATATTTAAACATCCCAAGTCAGCGACAAATACCCAGAATAACAAATAAGGCCTGCTTCAAGATGAATTCATAATGATCGAAAATTGGAAATGTTGTCGAACGAAATAGAAATTTCTGGCACGGCGATTAACGTTAAGCATTACGTTACGCATTACACATTACGTAAGAAATCCTATCAACTCAATTTTTCTGCTCCACCATGGCTGCTAGCTTGTCTCTCGTTTACAATGATACGAGCAGCGGTCTAGACCCGCCTGCGCACTTCAAGCACAGCTGACAACTGGAGCCAATCTGGCTACAGCACCCAGCCATGTTGAGCGAACACGGTATCTGAAAAATGACACTTCCAAGCGCATTTACCAGTGCGGACATATCACGTGGTTTGATGACGTCACACGCCTCGTCGACCAATCAGCATTGTTTAGAAAAGACGATGCTGGACGCGCCTGTGAAGAACACATTAACATAATGTTAATTTTTTGCTAGTGCTGACTGTGCATGATATAATTTAGAACTAAGATGCATTTGAGTCACGGGTGTCATCGGGAGAATACGAGCCATAGTTTCTTGTCTTGTGCCCCGATGGAGAACACCAACGGCGTGTCTATCAACCGCAACTTTCCGGGAGCCTTCTAGCGCGTGTCCGCCGTCAACAGGCCACCCGTGGAGCCGGAGACGAGGGCCTTGATGCGGCTCATGCGAGCTTACCCTGCCCTCCTCACTGTGCTCGTTTTCTCAGGCCTGCGAGGGGTGCTCTACCCATACGACGACCTACCCGGAGCTGGTGAGGTTTTCTTTACTTTATTTTTATTTTCTGAAGCAAAAGTACACTCCTTAGTCTGCAGGCCACGTGTTTACATTCTTACATTTAATTTCGCTCCTTACTGCAACAGTAGCATTCACACAACACCTCCCCCCCTCCCCATGAAATATCTAAAGGCAATCGTTAAGAAGCAGTGGCTTGCTCAGTAACAAATAGACTGGTTGGAAGGGGTTTACAAATTTATAAGAGTGGGGAGCTGTATTGTGAAGGGGTAATAACTTCTATATTGACGGGTAAAAAAATCACTGGGGTTTAAAGGGATGCCTTAAAAAAAAGGAAAGGGGGAACGCCCCCATTAGATGGACTTATGAAATCAGTTCTTGGAACACAATTGAGACATTTGCATGAAAGTTTTTGCTCATCTATCATAATTAAATCATTTATATAATGCCGCCATACGAGGCAGTCAAAAAGTAAACCGAATTATGCTAGCGAAGGAACCAAAGTTCAAATGTAAACCTGGAAAACGTTTTTAAAGCCATTAAATCTGCATAGCCGTTGGTGTGTTCCCAGTTAAAAGAACTTACCATTACGAAAATGAGCATTCACAAGGAGTCGACAGACTGTGGACAACTTGTGGAGCCAACAGCTACAACAAAGCTTGTTGCTTGTGGTCAGCAAGTGTAATCGAAATTGATATTTATCTTTTAGTCAACGGCGTATTTATTGACTAACATTTGTGTTAAGTTGACCGTTCACCATACTCAATGCCTATAGTTGTTGAGTAACATGTGTAGATTTTGTTTAGCATTGGTTGACTGGCTGAAACACATACGAATTATTGAGCTTTAAGGACTCTCAGGGAGACCTCATCTGAGAGCTTGAGTGCGTTAGCTTTTTTCTTGCTACTGATTTTGCTTTTGCTTCCAGGAATGCTGTTTTATTTGTTGATAATAGTTTGCTTCTATGTTTATATTAATGTATCTTTCTTCCTTGTGTGATGTAATCTATCATGTAGTCATTTTATCCTTTGTTTTTTTTTTCTCACTCAACCATATTCCTTGAAAAATTACTCTTAACTTGGCTTTGGCTGCTCTTATTTAATTTGTCATTCTGACCCTATATAATCTGGCTAGCAATTTCGTACTTGTATTTTTGTTAATACTTTCATTTACTCAGCATAACTGTACCTACTTATTGTCATTCACCAGTCACTGTGTGATTGTGCCCGCAAGCAAAAGGTTATACGTGAGTGCTCACACTGGAGCGTTTTGTTTCAAGATGGTTTTTTCGTTTATGCATGGTTGGTTGGAAAACATTTATTTCCATAGGAAATGCGCGCCCTCTTCCCTGCCCCCGGTACGCGTGCCGGGGAAAACGGGGAGTCGTGCGCCAGCGGATTAGAGGCTGGTAGGTAGCCCTTGGCTTGCTGTGGCCTATTCCGCCATATGGACGGTGCGTAGATTGATCGCAGGGTCCGCGCTTCGCAGCAGGGTATCCCAGGCTATGTTATTGTTGTTATGAACTTTATTTTTCCACCGATGTAGGAGGCCCCCTATTCCCCGCCCCCGCACGCAGGCCTATGGGACGGAGGCCGGGGCCTCCGCGACTAAAGACAGGCGAAGCGACAGTGTTTCTTCGCGGCTCCAGCCGCCAGGCGGATAGCTTTTGCTGCTGGTTGGCGGGGGACTCACTCCGCAGCAGCAGTTCCCAGGCTTCTCTACTATTTATGTTTTCCTTGGCGCCAGGGGAATCAAGGCATTGCCAGATTATGTGATCCAGAGTACGCCTTTCTCCGCAGGTTTCGCATTTATCGTCCGCCTTTTCCTCCACTTGCGTGTGGAAAAGCCAGACGGGACTTGGATGGTTGGTTGTACAACTTTTAATTCCATCGGAAACGGGGAGTCGTGCGCCCGCGGATTAGAGGCTGGCAGGTAGCCCTTGGCTTCTTGCGGCCTCTTCCGCCAGATGGACGGTGTGGTTACGGCGCTCGACTACTGTTCCCAAGGACGCGGGATCGAATCCCGGCCTCGGCGGCAGCTTTTTGATGGAGGCGAAAAGCAAGGCGCCCGTGTTCTGTGCGTTGTCAGTGCACGGTAAAGAACCCCAGGTGGTCGAAATTTCCGGAGTCCTCCACTACGGCGTCTCTCATAGCCTAAGTTGCTTTGGGACGTTAAACCCCACAAACCAACCAACCAACAGATGGACGGTGCGGTGCTGGATCGCAGGGTCCGCGCTTCGCAGCAGGGTATCCCAGGCTTCTCTACTTGTAATATTTTGCCCTATCCCTGGAGATTGTGGATAAATCGCCTAGTGACGTCATGACTTGTCGTGATGACACATCGCTCGCCCCTTCTCGATTACAACAAGCATTTCATTTAACGCCTCAAAGTTCAGCAGCGTTCTGTAATTAATTTACAGGAAAGGAAAGGCGCGGTATCTGTCACTCGCCGAATACCGCTACTATCATCCTCACGGTAGACAAATGGAATTATGACGAGCATTTTACAACCTGGGGCGTGAAGCAGTTGGTGTAAGCGCTGGGCTGGAGATGCAAGGCTGGGAGGTTGGATTTCCGGTGGAGATAAGGTTTATTAATTTATTTTTAACTCTCGGTCTCGAAAGCGTGACAGCTCTGCTTGCAAGCTTCTGTCGACAACGATGAGGCAAAGGCTTTCGGAGTTTCCTTAAAAGCTGCATTTGACTCAGTAAGAAAAAAAAACAGTAACGACGCATTCACACAGAAATTTATTGTGTATATACATACATACAAAGCATCTCAAAATAACGGCTTGAGGGGCTAGTTGGTGATGCATAATATTCAGAAATGTGGAAGAAAGTGCCAATATCCCCTTGGCAAAGAAGAGGAAGATGAGATGTACCTGAGTGCAGAAGAAGAGGAGTGGTGAAGAGGAAGAATTTGGTAGTGTGCGCGTGTGTTGAGTCTCTTCTGTTGTGTTTTTGTGTGTTGCGCCACATTTCTGAATAACATACAAACGCGCACGTTACTGACAGACCAATAGTACATACAAAACAGTATGAGGTACTTATACAAAATAAACTCAAATACATGATTCCTCAGAGAGGGGGAAACAATAGAAGGTGCGGGGTAGGTTCTAATAAAGCACGACAGGCAACTCAAGTCTGCTCCCCCGTACAACATAGAAGCGCCTATGCCAGCGCCGCAGAGACCGCGCCTCGCCATCTATTTCTAACTGGCAAGACAGATACTTCCAGACGACGAGGCGCAGTCTCTGCAAGGCTAGGCACATTGCGCGGGAGGGGTGCGGCGCGCTTCAGCGAGGCACCTGCGACGCCACAACACAAACATAACCACAGTGAACACGAGATGATCGAAAGGGTTGCGTCGGCGCTTAGCGGCAGGGTTCATACGGACGTTAAACATCCGATATGAGAGCCGCCACAATCTTCTCGCAACTGCACACTCGCAAAAAACAAAACAAAACAAAAACATGCGAGAGGCTCTTGGGAGCACTGCAGTTGGCACACTAGTTATTGGGTACAATACCCCATCTGGCATGGCGCTGTCTCGTGGGGAGGACGCCCCAGCTCCTGAGCCTGTCAAAATCTCGCACTTCATTTGGCAGCCGACAAGCTTTTCACGCTCGCCATTTGGGGACAGTGGTCTCTCGTTGCTCATCAGCTGAAAGCCTGCGAACGGCTACTAATTCGCTGATGCGTATGGCTGGTAGGTCGCCTACATTAACATCTGACAGGTCTGCATCGAGGGTCGACTTTATCTCGGCAACCTCGCGGTAAAAAGGCAGAGTTCTGTCCGCCTGTCGACCGAGGTAATGTCCGGGTGTAAGCACATGACGCGCTGTGCTCATTGAGTACAGGATGAGCGAGCGACCAGGGTAAGACTCGTCAGCAAATAGCCTCTTCACCAACGCGAGTACTGGAGCCACAGTCTGGATGCACGGCTGTCCAAGGCCTCACCTGCTCCTCGGAAGGTGTAGGATGTGACGGGCGACTAGCGCTGTTCTGCCGTCATAAAAAAAAAAATCCGTATAAGGGACGCGAGTCGGTTCGCCACACGGCGCGGGATTGTCGCGATACGCGCCACATAAAGGGTGAAAGCGCACGTTCGTGTCTTGACGACACTGACTTTAGCATTGAGCGCGAGGTTCAAACGCGCTGCGTCAGAAAGGGCGCGCGTTGCTCGCGAGAAAACTACGTCCCAGGTGCGAGGAGAGACACCGTTCGGCTCAAACAGCTCGCCAAGTACACGCACTATGTCCACAAACGGTACGGCGGCGGCTAAAGGGCCCCTGAACTGACCGAAGCGGAGTGCGGTACTTTTTTTCGTGTTGAGCTGCGCTCCAGATACAGCTGCGTATTCTGAAAAGATGTTCAAAAACAATGAAGCTGTCATTGTCACGCATGAAGAGTTAAATGTCGTCCGCGTATGCAAATAGAACGACCGCCTCCTGTCCTACTGATGGAAAACCTCGAATATGCTTTTCCGCGGCGGCCCTACGCAGCAGCGTGTCGAACGAAAGTATGAAGAGTACCGGCGACAGCGGGCACTCCTGGCGCACTCCCCGCGTAGTCGGAAAGCTGCCGGAAATTTGGCCATTCAGCACTAGTTTGCTGCTAAAGTCTGTGTAAAGGCAGCGTAGGAGCTGAACGAATTCGCCAGGAAGACCAAATGAGCGGGGCACGGCGAACAAGTAACCATGTTCAACGCACATGAAAGCCTTCGCCTCGTTCAAGGCAACGATGGCTCCAGTGATCCGTTTGGCACAGGTGTATTCGAAGACGCCTCTCGTGAGTGTCAGCACTGCGCATCGATCGTCCAGGTACCGCACAGGACTTGTATGGGCTAACCAAATCTTGCAGGCAGATTCGCACCCTACTGACCAGCAAGTGGCTACGAGTATATAGTCGGTGTTAAGGAGGGTAATCGGTCGCCACGATGAGGAACTCGACGGCGTCATGCCCTCCTTCGGAATCATAACGATACAACCGACACTGAGCGAGGATAGTTTGGCGCCGCTCTCGAGGAAACAATTTACGAGCCTAAGTAAAGAAAGATCGAGGATGTCAATAAAAGTGGAATAAAAAACCAGCTTCTAGTCCGTCAGGATCGGGCACGGTCGGCTGGTTCATGGCACCTAAGGCAAAACGCGCCTCCTCCAATGTTGCTGGCTCCTTAAGTGCCGAACATGCATCTTCTGGAAGTTGAGGAAGAGGCCCACATAAGGAGGCGACAGCTTCTTTAAAATCCTCCTCTTGGTCGAGGCCTTGTGACGAAAAGAGGGCCGCGAAATTCTGTCTAAACGTTCGCGGGTTCCGAAGACGTACCGTCCGCAAGCATGACGCTCTCAGCGCCAGTTCGCCTGTTAGTGCGCTGGCCAACGGCTCCAGCGTGTCCGAGGTCCGTGGCATCCTCAAGCGGCACTATGGATGGGCCCGCGGAGAGGGATGCGCGCGAGCTGTCCCCGGGGATGCGGTGATAACGCTCGCGCAGCGTTTCGAGATATTAGCGCACGCGAACGTAAGCGTTTCGCCGCCCCGTACGATGCACATATGGCGCAGAACGTCATTCAGCATGATCGTAATGCGGACACGCCGCGCCTTCCCCGCACACGCAAGAACATCGCGCCAGCGTGTTTTCAGTGCGTCTCAGGTAACAGGTGTTATTTCACTAATTGCTGCCACAGACAAGCACAACTCTCGGCGTATATCAGTGAAGCACTGTTCATCGCGTAGTACCGCTGCATCCATGCGCCACATCAGGGGGCTGTTCGCACGGCCCTGGGCTGCCCGCAGAATAACCATAACCGGGAAGGGATCACTTAGTTTAAGGCCTGATGGGAAAACCAATACCTCACACTGTAGCAAGTGAGGTGCCATGGCCGAGGGGATGTAAACTCAATCTGCTCGGCTCGCGCTCTGGCCCCAGACTCGCGTTGCCTCGAAAGGACTCTGTGAAGAGTGGCCCACGCGTCTTCTAAGAGTAATGATCGCACTAGCTTTCCAAGTTATTTCGCGTGGTAATTGGAGGCACCCTGACCAGGCCCCCTGATGTCGCGCATTGTGTCTAAAACACAATTGAAATCCTCGGGCAGAAAGTGGGGCACGTCATCGAGAAAGTGTGTCGTTTGGTTTGGTTTGGTTTGGTTTGTGGGGTTTAACGTTCCAAAGCGACTCAGGCGATGAGAGACGCGGTAGTGGAAGTACAGTGTACTAGTGGAAGACTCCGGAAATTTCGACCACCTGGGGTTCTTTAACGTGCACTGACATCGCACAGCACACGGGCGCCTTGCTTTTCGCCTCCATCGAAAAGCGTCCGTCGAGGCCGGGATTCTGTCCCGCGTCCTTGGGAACAATAGCCGAGCAACGCCACCCCGGCGGGGCAGAAAGTATGTCGGGCTGGACAGAAAGACCTTGTTGGTCAGACTACGCGTGACTGACGCGTACATATTGACAAAACTAGTCCTGCGGCCATCTAGAAAAACGTCTACGACAATCACGCGCCCCTCTATGGCATAGGTACAATGAGCACATTTCCTGTATGCTAGTGAAAGAAAGATCACGCCTACTTCACAACACCGAGAGTCCGTTAAATAAAAAAAAGGGGGGGGGGGGAGCTGCAGGTACTCCGACAACCTCCTCAATAGTGTCGATGAGGCTGTCCGCCGGAACAGGTTCAGCCACCGTGAATGTGAAGCACTGTGCCTTGGATGGGCGCAGTGCCGGGATAGGTCGTTCCATGACTCGAGCCAGGGCCCGGGCAGCCGCGACAGGAACGTGGCGCCGGACAGCAGGCGGAACCTTCGGGGGGTGGTAGGCAGGGTCCGGGGTCCGCCTGGCAGGGTGGTGATCTTGAAAATCTCTGTTCTGCTGCGACAATGAAGATATGCCTTGTAGCTCACTCAAACGCGCAGCGCATGGAGCGAGACGCGCGAGCAGCTGTCGCTGCGACACAGGCGATCGCCGACTTATACCAGTACGATTATTGCAGCAAGTGTGTAATTTAGAATTGGAAATTGACGAAACAACCAAGTTTCAGGTTATACAACAACGTTACTATCGGTGGTGTCAATAAAGTTAGGAAGTGAATCGCGCTTTGGGATGACGCTTCAAATATTGGCATAGAGTAACGAAAGGCAGTGCTGCACGTAAAGTCTTTGTCAAAAGTGTCAAGCACAGGTGGTCTGCTTCTCAACCACATTATGTGGCTTGTATTCCATTTCCAGTGTTCAGAATCTCTTGACGGTAAGGAGATATTATTTTGCCCTAGCCTTTTCAACGAGAAGGACCGCGACTAATGCGAAATCACTACACAGCTGGGAAGCAGACCACCTGAGCGCTGCACGTTTGGCAAAGGCTGTGTTTAGAAAAAGTTTTATTAGACACTAGGCATTCTCATGAGCGGCGACAAATGACCAAGTCGCAGAGTGCGGAAGAGTGCTCACAGAGGCATATCTGCATCGACATGCATTGAACACTATGCCGAAAAACGGATGTATGTGAGCCAAGTGCTGCTGCATCTTTTTGCAGGTTGATCTATAACAGCATGGTTTGTGCAGATTCTTTTCACAACCAGTGTTTCTTTTTAGGGACTGCGGAAAGCTGTTATCGTCGCTGATACAAATCAATCAGCAATGCCGTAGAAATTTTAAAACACCTTGTCACTCGTGTACGGACGCCTCTTACCATCCCTGGAAGCCAGCGATGGTAGCGGTAGCTCTCGCCCCTCATCGCAACTGGTACACAGCTTGCAGAATTCACAATGCAGAAACAGTCACCGCAGCTGAGGAGGTTGTCATTGCGCTAGCGCTAGCCGACCCTAATACCAAAGTCGTCATCAGTGATTCTCAACAGGCTATACGCAACTACGATGCTGGCCGCATCTCTTGCCAGGAGTTACCCATTCTTACTTTCTACTGCGCCTTCTTCCACATCTCGCTTACTTCTTTGGACTCACAGCAAAACACCCAGGCACACACTCTCGCTCGAGATCTCAGCTGCCGAGCCAAGAGTATGATCAGCCACCCTGGTTCCCCTGACACTAATATCTCACGTGCTTCTCTTCTCACCACTTACACGGACATACTCCAGCACTACAGACTCGAAAGATGCTCATATCCTCCCGCACACCATCATCTAACAGGACGCGATGCCATCCAATGGCGCAAACTACAAACTGGCAGCTTCCCACACCTCCTTTCATACAACACGATCGTTCCGCAACAGATAGCCCCCATATGTGCAAGCACTGCTCAACTCCGGCCACTCTCATACACATGGCATGGACGTGTACACACAACAAAGACGACTAAAACACCCCAGAGTCGAGGGAGTCTCTCTTGAGTACTTCTGAGCCAGCAGATCAACGCCGGCTTATCCAGCGCGCGGTAGAGACCACGACATCCCAATGGATGCCCGCCGACCTCCTCTAAACCAGCGCAACCGGTCCTTTCACTGGTCGCCTATTTTTGGCCGTAATAAAAGAGTTCACCACCACCACCATTGGCTTAATTAAAATAAATTATTTTTGGCTCTATTATCTCGCCTCTTTACCACTGAGACCTAAGTTACAATAATATATGGCAGACCAAAAGACATATTTATAAACCTCCCCGTAAACAAGCCTGTACGAATGCGCTTGGCTACTTAGCGGTAGCATGTCTGCGTTGGAATGCAAACATCCTATTGGGTTCCGTTACCCTAGACCTAACATCTGGTTGCAGGTGAACGAGTTTGAAAATAGACCGCGTCATGTGGTCGCGTGGCGTCGAAAAACCATGAACACAACCGGTGGTCGCTAGAGTCCGCAGTCATTGTATTGCCACTGTACCAAACGTGATTTCTCGGTCAAAACGCCGGATTTTCCATTTAATTTAGTATTGGCCCCTTTGCTGTTAAAAACCTCAATTGATGTGTCTACAAAATGTTCAGTAAAGCACCTAAATTAGTGAGCAAAATGGAAATTTGATATTTACCACACAGAGTGCATGGTAGAAAAAAGAGCTCGAAGAAACCCAATCTGCCCAAAAGCTGTGAGCATGTAGACGATGTATCGACACGGAGGGAGTGCGCGAATAAAAGTGCATAATTTTGGGAAACCGACACCACACCTGTATGGTGCCGCAAAAAGCTAAATTAAGAAGGATTTCGAGGACGTGTGACTGCCTAATACATGATCTAAATTTCCGAGAAAGCCCCCCCCCCCTCCCCCCTTTCGCACGCCGAAATTACAGAAAAAGTATATGGGGTGCCTTCGCTGAAAAGGGCTGAATTTAAGACATATTTTAAGTTATAATGTGCATATTAACGAGAATTTTACTATCTATGATCGGAATAATCGAGCTGAAAAGTGTGCGCCAAACCGTCGACGAGAAGCTTCGTAGTGTGCTCATGTTGAGCCGCCGCCGCCGCCGATGCGAAATAATGGGCTCCCGCCGCAGCCCTTCTATCATCAATTGCCAGTTTCCTTTCGTCACCAGCTCCTGCCTAGACAGCGGCAATCTGCTCTTCGGGCCGTGCATCAGATGTCTAGCTCGCAGTGGTCATATGATGTCAGCTCTCAGCAGTGATTTTCCTACACAACCCCTAGAGGGGAAGGGGGTACACGCCCCATGTTTTGCTGAAGTCACTTCCTCAATTTTTAACAAATATTGGTTTTACAGATGACATGATTTTTCTAAATAAAAAGCTAAATATACCTACCACTTCTCTTCTATTCATGCCCCTACCCCCCGCTCTGGATATTAGACAAACCTCCAAATTTCCGTTCCTGGTGAAACGTCTGGCTGTCAGCATTTCGTCCTATGCGAATCCGGGTGAGACGGCGAAATACGGCTGCCGTTTTGGTCAGTGATGTTTCTGAGGGTTCAGATTGGATAGTATTCTGTGACTGGATGGGGCTGGCGGTGCGGCCTGGATGCGGCGCACGCATACCACTGATAGGGAGCTGGGAGATGCGGTATGGGAGAGAGAGAGAGAGGGCTACTTTCCCGGAATGGCGCGCAGTGGAGGGAATATGCAATTAGCAGTGAAGTTAGATGAAAGGGGCGCTGACGCAGGTTAGGGCACTTGCTCGGAAGTTCACGGTGACGAAAAGTAGACAAATCGGGCAAACCCCGCACCCAACCAACATGACAGAAGATGCAGCCAGCCTAGCTGGCAGAAAAGTGAAATAACTTGGTCATTTCTATGCCAAGTATGCAAGTCTTTACTGCCTTGTTGTTCAATACGACCTCTTGCGTCCATCGCCAAAGGCCCTGGCAAGCCCACGATCAAAGCTCAGTGCTATGATGCTCGAGCGCGACGCTGGAGCTCACGTGCAGCCTAAAAGCCGCTCCAAAAACGCGCTCTCACAAGAGATTGCGAAAAAAATAAAAATGAATAAATAAAACTCTATCTTTATGCGGTACGAGAGGAGGAGGGGGGGGGGGGGCTGCATTAAGGAGCCCGATAAATCAGGGCAGAGAGGAAAAGCAAACATAGCGACTTTCTGCGCCAGGTACGACTTTAACGAAAGGGAAACTTGGGCGGCTGGAACCCATTTAATAGCTTAGGTATATACCACGCAGTATTTGCGCGAAAGCAATACTTCACGGGTAAACAGGAACATCGCGAAGTATCGGCAAATCTTTGGTCTTTGAACTTCCCAGAAAACAAAATTCTTGGGGACGGAATTTAGCCCAGAAATTTTTCGAGGAAAGCGACAACGGAACCTCAAAAACATTGCCGCAAGCGATTACACACGAAATGTCACCCAATTCCGCGCATGCTTAGCATTTGCACAAGTGAGCCAAATCGGCTGCTATATTTTTGTACACAAAAGTCTCCCTATATTTCCTTCAAACATTGTCCTGAGTCGAAAAACCTTTTTGCTGAAGACAAACAGGAATTACAATAAACAGATCCCTCGCTATTCACGTTAGTTCCTCATGAAAAAGGCAAATATTGTGAAAGGAAGCTCTGGCTACAGAAAGTATTCGCGCACGAAACTTTGTGAACAAGCTTCCTAAATTTCGTGGGATTCATTATTTCCTCATGCTGAATAACAAAGGCTAGACGTTAAATTATTTTATCCTTAGTTTTGTGTGCTCTCAGCGGCAAGGTACAGGGAGACCACAAGGCTACAAGTGAACCGTAGTTTGCGAGACTTGCCGTCCCCATGATGTGTAGCGTCACGCACACAGAAATTAAGGCAGATGTGTAGTGCTGCCTTTTTAAGGCGCTACACGACCCGGATCAGGTCACTGAGGAATATGCGTAATGTTTAACTTACTACCCCAGTTCTCTCTTGGCAAAGCAGCCGCGGTGCTTTCGGCGTAGTAAGACCTTGTTAACTGC
>JAJIZL010069403.1:0-23323 GCA_023969395.1 Amblyomma maculatum
CAATAAATATCGTTACAAAAAAAGAAAACTAGGCATGTTGTAAATGGCCTTTAAGGGCGCCATTCGTGAAACTTATGAGAGTGTTCAAGCGGCAAATTTGTACTAGCATTAGGCGAAAATATATCTTTCCAGTGCTAAATAAGGATACGTTTTAAGCGAGCTCCACGCTCAAATTCACAATAAATGCAGAGCAACAGAGAGAAATCGCGCAGCTAAACAACAAAGATTGCGCGCACAAAAAGCGTCCGTGCCTATAAAGCACCACCAGTAACAGGTCGTTAGCTAGGCAGTTGGTAAATCAGAAATGAAATTTTTGTACTGTTGGAATGAAGAGTCATATCAATTATGTCACGATGCCACGCTCTAGGTTGTCACATGTATTTCTGGCGACATTGTGTGATAAACTTCCTTCTGATATCAAAGATATCAAGAGAATGTTCGTAATAGTACTATTCTATAATTTTTACGCAAAACGTTTAAGTCATTCACTGACTGGCTACAAATTCCGACAAAAATGCAATGTGTAACCACACACAAGTCAATGACGCAATTTTCGTAGCGCGGAAAACAAGCATCGACTATGTACAGATGTCTAGAGAATTGTCTTTGTCTCACACTGGAAGGTAGGGCTAGGGTAATGCAGAATAAAACCAATATCAGTAATGCGTGCCATGCCACGTCGCGGGCACCCGACGCGGTAACCAGAGCTGACAAAGACAAACGTGATTCGGGTGAAAAGGAGCCGCTTCTGTCGGAAGCAGCTGTCCCCTACAGGCCTTGCGCGGCTGATGAGTTGGCCCTCCTCGTCCTTTTCTCAGCCTAGCCTTCTGAAAGTTTTCGAGGGTGCCACTGCCCTTAAGCTCCAATGGGTGTCGCTCGCAAAACTAGGCACTTGGGTAAGTTTTCTATTCTTGGTGTTTTTATGAATCCCTCCGCTTTCCTTGACACGCTACTAAGTTGGCTCCCTCTTTTGCTCAACCTCAGAAAAAGGTGCTTCCTTCTCGTCACTGATGACCCGCTCATCGGCGTGCCCATATCAAACGCCTGAAGGACGGACGTGACTCTGGAGAAAGAGCAGAACAGCTGCTGACTCGTTTCCTCCTCATCCACGGTGACCGCTTCGTATCTCCTTCTCTACTGTATATTTTTTAGGGGCTCACTTTTTTTCGCGACCTCAAAAAGGTTGGATGTTAGATACCTTATTTTCAACGTAAAATCAGTGCTGCCATTTCGAATTTTCTTTATTGATTTCAATTCTTTTACTGCCATCGAAGGCTACATGGCTAAAATAAGCCCAACTGAGCAAAAATCTACATGCGAGAAACTCGTAGTCCAACTTTAGCACACGGTAATGCACATGTGACTCTATGGTCAATGGACACTGCGTTTTCAACTTAGGTGTTCTCCTATTGAGTGTCGCAGTAAAACGACCTGCATCTGACGAAAAAAATGTTTCTTGACACGTGCAGTATTTTTTTTTTCAGGTTCCTGCATTCGAATGAATTTTTATGCACTTAAAATGTATGCTGATATCACTTGCGGATTCAGACTGGGCTCTTGACTCGTGCGCCCGAAGCTTCCGCTGTCCGCTTATTCAACCTTAGTCCGCCCTTAACTGGAATATGCTGTGCTCGATCTGGGCGCGAAGCCTAACTAACCTTACAAAAACACTGGAATCCGCCCAGAACAAAGCGGTTAGGTTTGCTTTTTCAGACTATTCATCTCACACAAGTGTTTCATTAATAAAAGACAAAGCTAACCTTGCAACCATAGAATACCGCCGTAAAACCACCAGACTGCATTTTCCACAAATTCTATCACTCACCCCTGCGCAATGCCGTTATCACCCCTGCGCATCGCTACTTAACCCGGATCTACCATCAATAAGCCGTCCAACCTCCCTGTGCACCTACGACAGCTCCTCTGAAGTCATTTTGTGTTCTGGCAGCAAAGACTGCAACTTTTTGCCTATCGAAGCTGTGACTCATCACGACAATACGCTCTTCAAAGCATTCATTGAAAATGTAATAACATGATGTCAGCTAACCTTTCATGTAATGTCTCTCGTGGGCCTTTGAGATACTAATAAATTAATAATTAAAACAAATAAATAAACGGCATTGCATTTAATGTGAGCTAAGTCCTACCGGCATTCGACTTATTTTCTCCTTGTTTCAACTGATCTTACTAGCATTGAACAACTTGGCCGGTAAAAAAATGTAAATAAATTGTAAGATATAGGGTCGGGAATATTTGTTTGTGCGTATACATTAACCTCTACTTAAGCCTTTGATTAGCAACTTGAGTACTTTTCGATTGCCGCATGTCTGCAGGTTTGCTTGCGCAGGGAGTCCCCCCATTTCTTTCCATTCGTGAAACCTAGCTTTTCCACCTTTTCTTTTCAAACTGGGAGAAACAAAGGAGCGAAATGGCTTACCGAAATGTGATATAGATCTATATATCCGGTTAGCTGGAATTTGATTAATAAACAAGACATGTGTAACAATACTATAACAACGCGAAAGCGGACATCGTTAAAATATGCCTCAAGCATTATTGAGCTCGGCGGCACAATCCGAGCCTCAATGCTGAGCCCCGTACTTGACTTCATACAGTTGAATAACAGTGTCACCAAGCGACCAATCAAAATGCGGAGATATTTAATCTCTGCCACTGTGTGTATATCATGGCCATGTATTTTAAGAACCTCACTGGATGGACAATTGAAAATTTAGGGCTTCTTGAATAACAGTGTCCCCAAGCGGCCAATCAATATGCGGAGATATGTATTCTCTGCTACTGTGTGTATACCATGGCCATGTATTTTAAGCACCTCATTAGATGGATCATTGAACATTTAGCGTTTCTTGAGTAACAGTGTGATCAAGCGGCCAATCAATGCGCGGACATATTTATTCTCGGCCACTCTGTGTATATCATGGCATGTATTTTAAGCACATCATTGGATGGAGCATTGAAAATTTAGGGATGGATATATGAATGGATTATACCCCTTTGAAACGGAGTGGTAGCAGTTGCTATCATGCTCGTTTCCCCCCCCCCCCCCGCTATATCTTAATTATTATTTTAAATTGGTTAACTAGACCGCCATTCTATTAATTGAATTTTTCTTTCTACATTACTAAAATTATGTGACGTTTCTGCTTTTAAGCTACCAATCTTGCAATCGTTTTTTGCTAGATTCCACCGCAGGTTCATTCACCCGGCCACTGTTATTTCTAAACTCCAGAGTTTCAGGAAGAGTGACTGCGCCCGCATCGACTTCCGGATGGATACCATTACACTCGAATATAATATGGCGAATTTTTTTCTGCGAATTTATCACATACTGCACCTGTGTCATCTTCCTTGTTAAACTTTTTTTTGTAGCTGAGTGTTCTAAGACACCCTAATCTAGCTTCAAAAAGTAGGGCACTGCGTCTTGAGTTATCAAAGAAAGCTTCCTTCCTGATCTGCCTTTTACACTTTCGGTAGTTCCACACTCTGTTTCTTTTCCCTCAATTTTTCCAATTTTTACCTTCTGTGTTTTTCACCTGTTGCCTAACACTCTTTATTTCTTCGGCCTTGTGACCAGCATACTTACTGGTTAGTTCCCTAGTTGTTTTACTCGACTGTGAGTCAACGCTTTTTAGGTACAGGTAAATAAATACTTTAGCTGCCCATCTGTTACTGTTCAATTTCCTCGGGCGTTCCTACTCTGAGCTTCCCGTACTTCGAAAGATACCCAGCCCTTATCTTCCGGCATCGCCTCATTTGTGGTTTTGCAGTGGGCACACAGTGCTAATGGTCCGACGCTTCTCTGATTTATTTCCAATGTCTACTGTACTTCTGATTTTAGCACAAAAATCACATTTCCAAAAGTAAGCCCGGGCAACATATTTCCTTTCAAAATACCCCCTAAAACTTCATACCTGTTGTATCCCCCAATGCCCTATGCTTCATTATCCCGGCATTGCTTCGTCGTTTTCCTTTAGACGATTGCTCACTCTTTTCAATGTATGCCAATCCTTTGTTTAGCCATACCCCGGGATATTTATATTCTCCACTGGGTATTTCATGGCTTGTACATTAAGACTCTGATCAGATGAGCCATTGCAAATTTTCAGACCCATATTAACTGCGCTAAAACTGAAGCCCAGAGCATCGCCTTCGTCTCCGCAATACTTAACCAGAGTTTGGAATTCCTCATTTTCTGCTAGCAGCACAATATCGTCTGCATACATTACATTCTTGAAGAACAGTGTTACTAAGCGGCCAATCAATGCGCGGAGATATGTATTCTCTGCCACTGTGTGTATATCATGGCCATGTATTTTAAGCACCTCATTGGATGGACAAATGAAAATTTAGGGCTTCTTGAATAACAGTGTCACCAAGCGTCCAATAAATATCTCTAAACCCCAGAGCTTCAGGGAGAGTGACTGCGCCTGCATCGACTTTTATTCGAGTACACTATGGTCATTTTTTTTTCACTGGAGTTACCACATACAGCACATGCGTCATCTTCATTGTTAAGTTTCGTTTTGTAGTTGCGTGTTCTAAGGCACACAGAGAGCACCCCAGGGCTTCTTGAATAACAGTGTCACCAAGCGGCCAATCAATGCGCGGACATATTTATTCTCTGCCACTGTGTATATCATGGCCAAGTATTTTAAGCACCTCATTGTGTGGACCATTGAACATTTATTGCTTTTTCAATAACAGTGTCATCAAGCGGCCAGTAAATATGCGGAGATATTCTCTGCCACTGTGTGCATGTTATGGCCATGTATTTTAAGCACCTTATTGGAGGGACAATTGAAAATTTAGGGCTTCTTGAACAACATTGTCACCAAGCGGCCAATCGATATGCGGAGATATTTATTCTCTGCCACAGTGTCTATAGTATGGCCGTGTAGTTTAAGCCCCTCATTGAATTGACAATTGAAAATGTCGGGCTTCTTGTATAACAGTGTCACCAAGCGGCCAATCAATATGCGGATATATTTATTTTCTTCCACTCTGTGTATATCATGGCCAAATCATGGCCAGTCTTTCACTCTTTCACACGTTTTTTTACAGCCATCTACAAACTGCACCCTATATGGTCCTATCAGCACGCATATCTCACCGCACTCTCCACCATCTCCAGATGAGCCGTCCACGTGCACGAACCGTCACCTTCGCAAACTCATTTTTTTTCACGCGCCGCTGCGGACTGGAATGGCCTTCCCGAAGAGATTGCAACAACAACCTGTCCAATAATCTTCGCACAAAAAGCCTACAGCTATTTATCATTTTAGCACATGACTTTGTACCATCTCATCCAAAATTTGTATCCACCCCTTATGTAATGCCCCTAAAAGGGGTCTTTAAGGAAATAAAAATGAAAAATGAAATGAAAAAATGAATGTATTTTAAGCACCTCATTAGATGGACTATTGAAATTTTAGGGCTTCTTGAATAACAGTGTCACGAAGCGGCCAATCAATATGCGTAGATATCTATTCTCTGCCACTGTTTGTATCTTATGGCCATGTATTTTAAGCACCTCATTGAATTGACAATTGAAAATTTCGGGCTTCATGTATAACAGTGTCACCAAGCGGCCAATCAATATGCGGATATATTTATTCTCTTCCACTCTGTGTATATCATGGCCATGTATTTTAAGCACCTCATTAGATGGACTATTGAAATTTTAGGGCTTTTTGAATAACAGTGTCACGAAGCGGCCAATCAATATGCGAAGATATTTATTCTCTGCACTGTGTGTATCTTATGGTGATGTATTTTAAGCACCTCATTGGATGGAAAATTGAACGTTTAGGGCTTCTTGAATAACAGTGTCACCAAGCGGCTAATCAATACGCGGAGATATTTATTCTCTGCCACTCTTTGTATATCTGGCCATGTATTTTAGGCGCCTCATTGTATGGACCATAGAATTTTCAGGGCTTCTTGAAAAACAGTGTATTCAAGCGGCCATTTGGGGAAAATTTATCAAGAGAAAATAACAGCTTGAGGGGGGAGTTGGTGCTGCATAGTTCTTGGCAAACAAGAGGTGTGTGACGAAGATGTACTTGGATGTAGAAGAGGATGAGTGGGGAAGAGGAAGTGTGTGTTGAGATCCATATTACAGTTGGTAGTGTGCGCCAGTGTTGTGTTTCTTCTCATGTGATTGTGTTTGTTGCACCACATTTCTGGGTTTTATGAAGAAAACTTCCCTTACTTTCGCAGATCCCTTACGGGATGGATGGATGGAATATAGGAGCGTCTTCTTTGAAACGGGGTGGTAGCAGTAGCTATCATGCTCATTTTTCTCCATATATCTTAATTATTGATTTAGAATGGTTAACTAAACCATCATTCTATTTATTAAATTTTGCTCCTACATTACTAACATTATGTCACTTCTCTGCTTTTAAGCCACCAAATTTCCAGCCGTTTTTTGCTAGTTTCCACCGCCGGTTTATTCACCCGGCCACTGTTATCTCTAAATCCCAGAGCTTCAGGAACAGTGATTGCGCCTGCATCAACTTGCGGATGGATACCATTGCATTCGAGTATAATATGGTCAATTGCTTCACTGGAGCTTCCACATACAGCACATGCGTCATCTCTATTGTTAAACTTCTTTTTGTAGCTGCGTGTTCTAAGGCACCCTGATCTAGCTTCAAAAAGTAGGGCACTGCCTCTTGAGTTATCAAAGAAATCTTCCTTCCTGATCTGCATTTTCCCTTTTCGGTATAATTCCACACACTGTTTTTTTTTCCATCGAATTTATCCAATTTTTACCTTCTGTGTTTTTCACCTGTTGCTTAATGCTCTTTATTTCTCCGTCCTTGTTACTAGCATACTTACTAGTTAGTTTCCTAGTTCTTTTCCTCCATTGTGAGTCAACGCTTTTTAGGTACAGGTAATTAAATACCTTAGCTGCCCATCTGTTACTGTCCAATTTCCTCAGGCGTTCCTCATATAATATTTTACTCTGAGCTTCCCGTACTTCGAAAGATGCCCAGCCCATATCTCCCTGTACCGCCTCATTTGTAGTTTTGCCGTCGGCACCTAGTGCTAATCGTCCAACGGATCTCTGATTTGTTTCTAATGTCGACTGTACCTCTGATTTTAGGCACACAACCGCATTTCCGAAACTAAGTCCGGGCACCATAATTCCTTTCCAAATACCCCTCAATACCTCATACCTATTGTATCCCCACAATGCCTTATGCTTCATTATCCCGGCATTCCTTCGCCTTTGGCCTTAAGTGATTGCTCATGCTTTCCAATGTATGCCAATCCTTCATTTACCCATACCCCCAAATATTTATATTCTGCTACTCTAGGTATTTCAAGGCCTTGAATTTTAAGACCCTGATCAGTTGAGCCGTTGAAAATCATCAGACCCGACTTAACTGCGCTGAAACTGAAGCCTAGAGCGTCCCCTTCGTCTCCGCAATACTCAACTAGAGTTTGCAATTCTTCCAGACTCTCAGCTAGCAGCACAATATCGTCTGCATACATCAAACCGGGGAGGCGCTGCTCTACCGCCTTTCCACCTAATCTGTGTGACAGGTTAAAACCTAGGTCTTGTATCCTCCGTTCCAGGTTTATCATATAAAGCATGAACAGCACCGGTGATAGAGGACAGCCATGTCTTAATCCTTTGCATACTTTGACATTCTCAGTACTTATCCCTTCCCATGTAATTTCTACTTTGTTATCCCGGTATATTTCCTGTAAGAACTGTATTATCTCATAACCGATACCTTCTTCTTTTAATATGTTCCACAGGAGTTCCCTGCTTACGTTGTCGTACGCCCCGTTTATGCCCAGGAAGGCCAAATACAAAGGTCTATTTTCCACTCTAGATATTTCGATGCATTGTGTAAGCACGAACAGGCAATCATCTAAGCGCCTACCCTTTCTAAAGCCGTTCTGAAGTTCTCCGAGTATCTTGTTACTTTCAACCCATGCTTCCACCTTTAATTTCACCGCCTGCATGGCTAACCTGTACATTACAGATGTTATGGTAATCGGCCTGTAGGATTTTATGTGCATCCTTTCTCCTTTCCCTTTATAAATCAAATTCATTTTACTCTGCCGCCAGCTGTCCGGAATTTGCTTATTCGCTATGACGGTTTCCAAAGCTTTTAACAACGTTTCCTTACTTTTTGGACCGAGTTCATTAATCAGCTTGATCGGAATTCCATCTATTCCTGTAGATGTGTTTTTAGGAATATTTTTTTTGCCTTTTTCCACTTTAGATTGGTCAGTTCTAAGGTGCTTTGTATTCTGCTACCTTGTGTTGCTTCCTGATTTGCGGAGATTAACCTATCGTTCTCAAATGACTCGGCTATAACTGATGTTATGTAGTTCACTGCGTTGTCATCCTTTAAACAAATTCCCTCGTTATCTTGAATCCGATCTTGCTTTCTTTGATTCTTCTTCCCTAGCCAGCTTATATGGTTCCAGAATTTTCTTGCTCCGCCTCTAGAGGCATCGTGTATATCAGCCATCCAGCGATCGGTGGACTGTCTTATTTTACTTTGGACGAGGGTCTGCACTTGAAGTTTCTTTTGTCGATATGATTCCCATTTTTGGTCGATTTCCTCCTGGGAAGCCTGTGCTTTTTTTGCCATTCGATGTTCCCTTGAAGCAGCCCGTCGTTGGTCAATAGCTTCCCTGATTTCCTTATTCCACCAGCTCCGTGGCTTCCTCTTTCCATTCCAGCGGTTTGCTACTTTAACCTCCTGAATTTTACTCCTTATGAGTAGTTCTACCTGTTCATAATCCCAGTCTTCCATGGGGCTTTTCTCTATTGCTTCCTCTATGTCTGCTGCTATCTGCGCTATTTGATCGTAATTTAATTTTGCGTTTACGTTTTGTCTAAGTTCCATTTCTCTTTTCATCAAGGGCCCCATCTGCAGACTAATACGTTTATGATCACTTCCCAGACTACATTCCCCTTCTTCGTCTATTTCCATTTTTGTGACCTTGCTATAAATTTCCTGCGACATTAGACAATAGTCAATGGTCGTCTGCCTGTTGCGGAATTCCCACGTGATTTGGCCTTCACATTTTGTTTCTCTATTTACTATAACTAGATCGTGTCGCTCGCAGAAATCTAGCATTAGCTTCCCGTTACAATCCGTGTATCCATCCAGATCGTCGATGTGGCCGTTCATGTCCCCCAGCAGAATAATATTTGCCCCGTTTCCAAACTGGCTTATATCGTCACTGAGACATTCAACAAGATCCCTGTTTTCTTGCCTGCACGGATGTCCTGTTCCTAAATAAACTACCCCTAGCCATGTCCTTATGCCGGCAATAGTTCCTGAAACCCAGATATGTTCTTTACAAGGTGATTTAATTCTTTGCCAATTTGTTCCCTGGTGTATCAACTTACCTACCCCTCCACCCTTTCTTTCCGTTCTCGTTCTGTTGCACCCTTTCCAGACGTAGCCTGCTATAAACGGCGGATCTTCTAGATCCCTGAGATGAGTCTCGCAAAGAGCGTACACACCTATTTTGTCATCCTTCAACTGCTGTTCTATCTCTAGCCATTTCGCTCTTTTTCTACCTCCTTGCATGTTTATGTAGCTGATCCTAGTGTTAAATTTCTTTTTTGTACTTTTCTTACTCGACCTACCCTTTGCCATTTTTGGGGGCTCAGCCTCCATTATTACACTTTCTTCTGCTTCACTTCTAACTACCTCTGTGCACGGAGTCATCGCGGACCCCCTAAAAAAGCTACAGCCCTGCCTGCCAAGCGCCAGCCGATCTCTGCTCCGACCCTTCTGTTAAAATGAATGCCATCTCGCTGAAAAGCCCTACCAAAACCTCCTTTATGTACCTCCCTGTTTACCTCAACCACTTCGAAACGCTTCTCCAGGCTTAACTTTCTTATGTCCTGATTAAATGTCGCCACGTCCTTTTCCATCTTTCCGTTCAATCCTAGCACCTCTGGTACTGTGCATACAACCATCTGCGTCTGCTGTGCTATCTCCCTGATCTCGTCTACTCCCTTATCTTCCCTTACCTTACCTTCCTGTTCAGCAGCGACAGCTAGAGGCCAAACGGAGAATATTTTGTGAAACAAATTATAACACAATCGCATGCGGTTATTGGCGCTGTCTGTGTGGCGTAATAGTTTCTCATTGCGTTTATCAGCATGGTGCAAATAGTAATAAGGTAAGACGAGAGAAAGAATGAACACAAGCAGCAGTTGTGTTCCTTCCATCATCCTACCTCAGTGCTGTTTAAACCATAATCCTGAACCAACAACTCAAGCTTTCTACTCATCTGCGGATCTGAAGCAAGAAGTGGTTGTTCAGATGAATTCGTTCGTTTTGCCACATTTAGAGTGAAAGCTATATTACTCTTGAATGGATGCGGAATATCACCTCACTGTGTACACTCGGCGTTCAAGCCCGACCAAGGTCAGAGCAAGCACCCACCGCGAGACCACATTATTTTTCGGCACGTAGATATAGAATTGATGGGGCATCTTATTCACTAACGATGATTGAAAAAAAGAAACGGTTATCCAGTCATGTGTGACTCTACATCAGTCATGGCGCACTAACGTTAGAGTGTTTCATAGAAAATCCATGTTAGCCTTTGTTCAGCTAACGACATAGTGGGTGGAACAAATGTCTCTAAGAATATGACTAATACTCCAGTATATTGGGTTACCAGTACGCAAAATATTAGTTGCTCAATTGCACAAATGCAGGAGAAATAGGAAGCGTATGCCTTTTCGAACCATTAAACAATTAATCGTATGTAAAGTGCGCGTTATATTCCTTACAAAATTATAAGGCGCACAATTAAGCCATTCTTATATCCAGCTGTTTCATTTTATCTGTGTTTTCTTCATACATTAGTCTGAATTTGTTTATTTTATATTCCTGTCCTTCTTTTCTCCTCCACCAGGCTGCAATAAAGAGAACATTATTTATCACCGTTTTTCCATGAACAAACCCTGACATGTGACAGGTGACTGTTGCCAACAACCGTCTCCCAGGTGACTGAAGTCAAAAGAAGGAGGGCAGTTTTCGCCGCCATGGTAATTCTAGTGTTTCTGCATTCAAGTCAGAGTATCTGAGCGTTAGCTGCACAGCGAGAACAAATAACGTTTTCACTGATATTCTTCATCCTCATGGGAATAAACAAGCAGATGTGAATCCATATTTCAAGTGAATTCTTTTCCAAACGTTACTTACAGCAGTGACAGTTGCCCCATACGCCAGTTTAAACATGCCAATTAGTAGCATTTTAGCTCCTCCCCGTGCTTCCTGCATAAGCTACTCCCTCCATTGCATACTCACCCTCCGGGTTGTTCCTATGACAATCGCCTTCTGTTTGGTACATTGTTCCACTTTCTCTACATACTTATCCTTCCTAGGCAGCCACTATCAAATTTTTCCCCTAGCACCGCCCTCAGGTTGCCCTTCTTCATGCCCTCGTTGTTAACATCGCCTTCCCTGGCATTCCCCAAAGGAAACTTTTTGTGGCAGCCATCTTCTTGTCACCCATTCCTCCGCTACGGTCATAACCTCTTATAAAACTAGGCCACTGGTAGCTCTCGCCATTGCTGTTTACAAGTTCGAAACTACCCTCTCACAACTCTATCGTCGAAAATGAAGAGGTCAATTCTTCCATTAGTCTACTTTTGACAAACTAGCAGGTGGCGATTCGGATGCTGACGTCAACAACGATGACATCTCGAATTTAAGGAAGAAGCCCAAAAACTCTCAGCCTCTGAATGTTTATCCTTGGCAAGAAGGAAACAAGTGGTCCACCGAACGAAGGCGTGTGAGCGTGGATAATAGGAATAAAACACAACTGTAGAAGAATACACCACTTTTCACAGGTGTACAACTTGTGTGCATTGTAGTAAAGGGAGGGACCACCGATGTTCGTGAAAATCGAGTAACTGAAAGCTTGCCAGAGAAAACGTTTGGTTTAGTTTGTGGGTTTTAGTGTCACAAATCGACTCAGGCTAAGATATAAGTCGTAGGGGGGGGGGGCTCCGGAAATCTCGACCACTTGAAAGTGCACTGATAGCGCGAGCGCCGCGCATGGCTGCCTTGCTTTTCTGCATCATCAAAAAGCTGGGAAGAAAAAAATAGAAGGGTAAACTGTAACGTGAGGATACTTTATTTGTTTTACCTGGTTAGTATGCAGCTTCATGTTAGCATCGCTTCTTAGCAAGTGTACATAATTTGTTCTCGTGCACGGCCATGTTTCCTGCAGTCATAACTTAATAGGTACTGAGGGCTTCGTCTTTGCTTCTCATCTATGCAAATGGTGCACGTGTTACATGCACTAAGTAACATGTTTCCTTTATCGAAGAAAAAGCTTTGATCTTTTGCGTGCATCATGGAACAAATGCCGCAAATCAAGAATTGCAGAAGACCGCTTCGGTTTTCGATTGGAGATTTGTTTTTCGGCTCTACAAAAGATGGCAGCACCCGTCGTGTGCCTTTTTTAAAGATTCTGAGCTGCGTTTGCGGCCAGATCAATACCGTAACAGCAAGGAACCTCCAAGAGTCTGTGTTAAAAATTCAACAAATATATTAAACTTGCAAACTGTATACACAATGCATCCTTGAGCCACACACAGAAGTTCATTTAAAAATACGTTGATGAGTAGCGTAGTCTCTTTTTTTTTTTTTTGTCTCGGCATGACCTAGTGTACATCTAGGCTCCACTGCTATACTTAAAAAACGTAAAACCTTGAAAGCAAATCCACAACCTGTAGATTTATGGTCAATGTAATACTAAGGAAACAGGATAATCAACATAAAGACTTGTTTAGGCAGAATCTTGTCCCTTTCTTTCCTTCCGTGTGTGTTTTTTTCATGCTAAGATTCATCATAAATAAACCCAACAACCGACAGTTTTCAGCACTGATTGCCCTGCGGAAGACTATTCTTACTGGGTGTATACTATGACTTATGGGTACCGTTTTCTGCAACCTCAAAGGTTCGTTTTGCCTGAAGAATCTTGTTTGATTGGCAATAGCGGACATTCATCTCCATACAAAATTACTTATTGTTGTGTATAACTACTCTGCTCGAATGGCAATACCCCTCATTACGACTCCTCCCGGAAGTGATCTCTTCTTAAGGGGGACAAAAATATGCTTCATTTTTCGTAGCATCTGCTGGATTTAAATCTTTCGGGGATCGGTGCGCAAGGAATTACAGCTGTTGGTCACCACATACATTGTAGTCAGATAAAACACTCTGTAATTTTAGAGCCTTTTTCTTTTGCTCTTTTAAAATGAATCAGTTTTCAGTTATTTATTATTCACTTCGCATGGCATATATGCAGCGTTTATTGTCAATAAAATCTGAAGGATGCCATTGTCTAGTATATAAGGTATGAAGTATAGCTTAATTGTTGCCTGAAGTTTGGAGAAAAGTATCTAACTTCAAGAACAAAAAAGATGCTTCTCCCCACGTCTTCAATCGAGGAAAAAAACTAAACATTTCGAAGCGTTTCAAGCTTTCACTGATGGGCTACGAATAACAAAAATCAGCCTTTAAATACATGTAGCGTAAGAATAATTGTGGTTTGGAAGCTTGCTTTGTAGAGCTATCTGATTTTGTGTTAAGTGCAAGCATTGTTTAATGCCATCTACGATGAGCAGATCCGCAATTTGAAATGTAGGAGAATCTTGTTTATTACTTGTAATTACAAACCAACCCAGGGAAGCTTTTACTCGGTGAAAAGCTATTCTCCGTAAATGGGACTGAGATCTGTCGGATATGGGTTTTCTATATTGCAAGAGCCTAAAACATCCCTTTCACGATTCTCATCGACTTTCAATGGAGACGCACTGGAACCGAGTACATCAGTCTTCTTCAGTTCCCTCTCAGTTTTGTGCGCCCTTTGACGCATCTCGCCTTTGATGCCGAACCTTGCTCTGTTTCTACAGTGCGCGCATAGTGCCATCCAATCATTTTTATGGGTATCTGGGCCTAACGCCGTATGCTGGTTGGTCAATATAAGCTTTCTGTGCGCGTGCTGCATGCGTATAGTTCTTGCGCAAATGAAGTTGCAAAGCCTTTGTGCGCAACCTTAGTAAACGATGGGGGAAGTTCATGAAATAGAGCAAATGCACTCTGCCGCTCTGCCCATAGGCACTATGAGAGTATCTCCCCGCTACAAAGCCATGACATGTTTCCATAGCAACACTCAAATGCCCGCCTCAAAACCACTACTTGGAATGTTAGATGGAACACGCTTCATTTGGCATGTGCGGCACGGTATTGGAGTTAGTTTGATCGAGCCTAACGTGGAGCCTATTTCCGCATCTTATTCGGACAATCGAAAATTCAAGGTTTGCAACAACAGCCACATAGCGTAAAACTGGTAACATATCACAAATACTTTATTCCTCATATATATTCTCCATTTACATCCATTAAGGGAATTGCTGAGCAGTTAAGATTGTCGTTATTTATATTCCACGGTACTCATATTCCCACTCTCACTGATCATATGTACACGACGCTGTTATATTTCTTTATATTTTACCGCGCAACCTTGCCAACGAGACATGTTTTACTTTCAAACACTCCCATTTCTTTAGCGCTTCTTTTTCTGTGTCAACATATGTGTTTCGTATAGATATAGCAGCTAACAGCAAGATTAGAAAACAACTTTCAGTGGCAGCATCATTGTTTTTGCGGCCGAATTTGAAACAACAACGATTATAATTTATATCTCACGTAATTTTTTTTTCCTGTGGTACATCTCATTGCTTGATATTTTGTGGTTTCAATATTCTTCGATTTCAAGCACAAAACATATTTGTGTGTGTGAAAATTTTGATTTGGAATACTATTTCTACCACAGAGTCTACATATTCAAGCTGCCGATGTTTAAACTATTTTACACCTAGAGGCCAGAAGGCAAATATATTGTATAGTGCAAATGATCTGCGTCACAAAAGGTTGATGTCGCTGTCTGACTTTTAATAAAGACTGCGGTGGCGACTCGTTTACTAACCTAGCTTTGCAGTTTATAAACGTGCATTGCCTGTAACAAATTCATTAAAAATAAAAATTTCGACTTTTTTTTTCGAAAAGTACTCTCTACCTATCAGCAATGTATTCACGCTCTCAATTTATGTTCTGCGGTTCTTTCTTGTACCTAACATCGGTTTTGACTAACCTAGAATGTTTTACTCTACTTTATTGTGCACATCAATGGAAATAGTCCAACTTACAGACGCGCTGGGAAGCACACTTATAAAGCTTTTTTTGCTTCGCATGAAATGGCTACAACATTGTGATCGCATCTTGGCGAGAATTGCTTATTGACGATAATACATAGTGCTTATATTCTTCAAGGAATGCTCAGCTGCATTGGGAACCTAATTCGCAATTCGCTGTAGCCATCCTATGTATAGCTACAAACCTGCCAAAATGAACTATAAACCAGATAACGCATTTTCATGGCGTATGCAAAACGAATCAGACCTGTTAAATGTAATACCTCGCGACCCAGTTTTATTCCTTTGTGCCAGCCTTCCTCCATCAACTAAGCCATTTAGACGCTTAGTGGTATGTGACGTCTCTAAGGTCCTGAAGCTGCAATCTTCATGCAATATGCGTTCGTGTTTTTGTCGGCAGTTTTTGTATCGTCAAGAGGGGATATTTCATGAACGAATCGGCAGGAGCTGCCGATATAGAGGCGAATTTTTAATTTGAATTTGGACTCTCCACCAACCTTGAACCCGAGGTTGCGCAGGTTACCCCTACGCCACGGTGGAATATTGGTATGTCATGGACAAAGCTGGGCTTTATGCTTACGTTTGCAGGTATATCACCTAAGGCCATGGAATACAACGGCAAGTTAGGCAGGAGCTGTGACCCGAAACAAAGTGTCAGAGCGCATATTTAGCATATTGCCAAGCAGCGCTAAATCACCCGTAATGTTCAGAAACTAAATACTCAGTACCAGTATTTAGTACTATTTTTCAAATGCCTTGCGCTAAACGTGCCGGTATCTGAAGTGAATCGTTCCTACGTACGTGGCCCTCCGGCAAACATTAGGCCTGTCATCATGGACATCAATCACACGAAATGACTCGGACGTGTCTATAAGCAAAGAGAATATTCTGCAAAACGCGCTTGACAGCTTGTCGATATGCACAACGTTTCGTAATATGCCCGGTTTATAGCTATCAATGGTTAGCAGCTTTTTTCAGACCTCTTTTTTTCCAAGACTACACCGCAGCTAAACAAAACAATCACAAGGATTCAATGCTGCTGAACTAAATATTGAGCGAAAGCATTAGCTGCGGGTGACCGACCGTTGTTCTCTTTTTCTTCTTCCTCAACCCACACATAAAGCCCCGCTTTAACCAATCCATATGAACGTGCCTTAGTGGCTTATGGGGGTAACGTGAATGCCAGGGTCCTAGCAGGCTGATTGTGACATAACCGTCCAATGTGAAACGAGAGACACAAGTTGGCAGCTCCTGCCAGCCCATTTATCACGTGGGGCGTGACGTCATAGCGCCATGTGGGTAATAAGTAACTGCGGCCGGGTCACGCGAAGGCTTGAAAGTGCGAGTAGTATTGCTTTCGCAATAAAAGGAAACAGGGTTGCGTTCGTGGCTGCCAGTGGTGTAGCCAGAAATATTTTTCGGGGTGTTATGCGGCGCCAGTAAAACAAAAGGCCGAAAGAAATAGGGGGAGGAAGAGGAAGTGTTTAGAAATTATCAAGGGGTGTTTTGACCCTGCAACAGCACTCCCCTTTAAGTCACCTTGACAAATACCACCCCTTTATTTTCTTGGAAAATCAATTTTAAATTGAAGCAAAAGCTTTATTACATTAGGTATAGCAGGTCTTCGTGCAACACTAAATTTGCCCTTCAAGTGACCTTGACCTAATTAGGTGTGGTTGTCCACAATTTTGTGGTGTTCACACAAATGTATACTGTGCCTTCCTTTTCCGACAATATAGCTAAACCGAGAGGCAGCCCTGGGTTGTCCGATGTCCGCTCACGTTAAAGGCCCAAAGGTGGCCAAATTACTCTGTAGCCTTTCAATACGGGGCCACTCTCTCCGCTTCAACTACCATCTTCCTTCTCTTAACTCTGACAGATACTGGGCCATTCCATTTTTTATAAATCAATGTGCAATAGCAACAAAATTATGACAACATGATCTTGGCTGGTGAAGTGTAATGTACACACCACCAACTAGCCCTGCTTTCGGCCTTGATTGAGTCCACTAAAAGAGGTTATGGCTGCAACTCTCACAGTTTTTGCTCTATCAGTAGGTTCAAGCCGTGCTTAAATCCCCACAATTATTTTTATTCTGCGTTGCAATCAGTTATCTTCACGATTCCATGGTTATTTCCACTGATAAATTTGCTAAGCTTTCGTTTGTGTTTCTGGCTGTTGGCTCTATTTAGGGCATAATTCAGAGCTGGCCTCACAAAGTAGGCAGGCGGTGGTGAACCCTTTTATTGCGCCCAAAAACAGGGGACCCGTCAAAGGACCGGTTGCGCTGGCTTAAAGGAGGTCGGCGGGTATCCCTTCAGATGCCGCGGCCTCCACCGCGCGCCGGATTAGCCAGCGTTGGTCGGCTGGCTCGGAAGTACCCAGAAGAGCCTCCCACGTCTCTGGGGTGTTTGAGTTGTCTGTGTTGTAGTGTGTACAAGTCGACGCCATGTGTAAGAAAGTGGCCGGAGTTGAGCAGTGTTTACACATGGGGGCTATCTGTTACGGAAAGATCCTGCTGTATAAGATGGGGCGTGGGAAGCTGCCAGTTTGTAGTTTGCGCCATTAAATGGCCTCGCGTCTTGTTAGATCGCTGACTGACTGGGCTGAAGTGGTCGCCGTTAGGCCCGGCCTGCCTGCCACCATCCGTGATCAGGAGCAAGGCCAGCCCTTGTTATATTTCGCGGCTTCACCAAATAAAGTTTTGGACCTCCAACATCTGCAGCATATCATATATATTGTAAGATGGGGGTTTATTGATCAGATCAGCAGGACTTGATCAGCAGGACTGGGCAGATCAGCGGCCAGCACAGCGACAGCGAACAACGTCTATGTGCAGGGACAAGGGCATCAAGGACACAGATTCTGCGCGAAGTGGGACAAACCACAGCAAGGGAAGAGGACTTTTCTAAATGGCTAACCGACAACGCTAAGAGCAGGAGCCTGCTCCGGTTCCTCACGGAAAACCATTTATATGAGTTTCTATAATATGCCTTATGGCAAACTTGCGTACAAAAAAAAGAAAAGAAAGGTCCAACACGCGCAGCGATCACGATGCAACTGCCTAAAATATTCCTCGTGTATTTCTTCCTCTTCATAATTACCCGCGGGACGAAGAGGAGACATCCTGGCGACTTACGGCGTGAGCAAGACGGCAGGGTCGTAATAGGGTTTGAGGCACTGGACGTGAACAATCTCGCGTCCGCGCCGGCGTAGATCATGAGACGGCGTAAGAGGTTCCACCACATAATTAACCGGAGAGGTGCGCGCCAGAACTCGGTATGGGCCATGGTATTTAGCAAGAAATTTTGAAGACAATCCAGGTGCATTGGGAGGTAGCCACAGCCACACGAGAGCGCTAGACGAGAAGTCGGGTGCCGAGTGTTGGTTGTCATCGTTGGATTTATGGCGGTACTGGGTGTTAGCCGTGAAGGCGCGGGCAATTTGTCGACAGACTTCCGCAAGCTGTGATGCTTGAGACGCAGGAGTATACTCTGATCTGTCTGGCTGATACGGGAGTATGGTGTCGATTGTAGCAGAGGGATGACGGCCGTAGAGAAGAGAAGCTGCGTTGCGGTATTGTAAGCTTAAGTGATATACGGAAGGACGAGGTCCCAATTTGAGTGGTTGGAGGAGACGTACTTAGAGAGCATGTCGCCTAGGGTACGATTGAAACGCTCAGTGAGGCCATTAGTCGGGGAATGATAGCCGGAGGTTATTCTATGAATAATGTTGCACTTGGTGAGCAAGGCTTTCACAACGTCACTCAAGAAAACGCGTCCTCTGTCACTGAATAGCTTTCGAGGTGAGCCGTGGCGAAGGACAAATCGCTGC
Source organism: Amblyomma maculatum (assembly GCA_023969395.1). Classification (NCBI taxonomy): domain Eukaryota; kingdom Metazoa; phylum Arthropoda; class Arachnida; order Ixodida; family Ixodidae; genus Amblyomma; species Amblyomma maculatum. The sequence continues at coordinate 19,088 of JAJIZL010069403.1, forward strand.
AAAATGAAAGAAGCTACTTCTGACGCTGTGGCAGCTGGAAGTGCGGCGTTTTCTGCATCCCTCGTCAGATGATCAACGGCTACAATAGCCCAGCGGTTGCCGGCTGCAGTGTAGGGAAGCGGCCCACACAAATCAATGCCGACGCGGTCGAAAGGGCGTGGTGGGTTGGGTAATGGTAGCAACTCTCCAGCGGAACGTTGAGGAGATGGCTTGCGACGTTTACAGGTGAGGTATGCGCGAACGTACTTGAGTACGAAGGTGCTCATGCCCCGCCAGTAGTAACGCAGCCGGAGACTAGTGTACGTCTTGAAGACACCCGCGTGACCGAATTGTGGGTCAGCATGGAAATAGTCACAGATTTGAGAACGTAGCTGCCGGGGAATAACTAGCAACCACTTGCAGCCATCTGCGCAGGAGTTGCGGCGGTAGAGGAGGTTATCACGAATGGCAAAGTGGGAAGCATGGCGGCGGAGAGCATATGCGATGGAGAAGCAGCTGTAGGATTGGAGATAAAATCTAGGAAAAAGTTTATCCAAGGAGCTTGCCGCTGCGCTGACGGCATGTCATTGATGTGAAGCGACGGCGGGAAAACGTCGGAAGAGGAAAGGCTCACGACCTCAGCTGTAAGGGGGCAGCGGGAAAGTGCATCGGCGTCGTGATGCTTGCGGCCGGAGCGGTAAACAACGCGGACATCATATTCCTGAAGGCGAAGAGCCCATCTTACCAGTCTGCCGGACGGGTCTTTCAGTGAGGAAAGCCAGCAAAGCACATGGTGGTCCGTCACTACGTCAAAAGGGCGGCCATAGAGGTAAGAGCGGAACTTAGTAAGAGCCCAAATAATCGCTAAGAACACTTTTTCAGTGACAGAGTAATTGGATTCACCCTTCGTGAGTGTTCGGCTAGCATTGGCGACCACGTATTTAGTATAACCTGATTTGCGCTGAGCGAGCACAGCGCCGAGACCAGTACCACTGGCGTCCGTGTGGGCCTCAGTAGGCGCTGTGGGATCGAAGTGACGTAAGACAGGTGATGCCGTGAGGATCCGGCGTAAAGTATTGAAGGCATTGTCGCACGTTGGCGACCACGACGGAAGGTCGGAACTGCCGGACAGAAGGTCTGTCAAGGGAGCAGCAATTAAAGCAAAATTTCTACTAAAGCGGCGAAAGTAAGAGCACAGCCCGAGGAAGCTACGTAGATCTTTGATGGATGTCGGTTTGGGAAAGGCTGCTACGGCAGGAAGTTTGGCAGGACCTGGAGATACTTCTTCTTTGGAGACAACGTGGCCAAGAATGGTGAGCTGGCTGGTGGCAAAACGACATTTTTTCAAATTCAGATGCAGTCCGGCATCAGATAGGCAGGTCAAAATGTGCTTCAGACGGTAGAGGTGTGTGTCAAAGTCACGGAAAAAGACGACAATGTCGTCGAGGTAGCAGAGGCACGTCTTCCACTTTAGGCCACGCAAAATAGTGTCCATCATCCGCTCAAATGTTACCGGAGCATAATAAAGGCCAAACGGCCTAACTGTAAATTCGTACAAGCCATCGGGAGTTACAAAGACAGTTTTGGGGCGATCAGCCGCTTCCAGGGGAACTTGCCAGTAGCTGGAACGTAAATCTAGGGAAGAAAAGAGCTCGGTGCCTTGCAAACAATCGAGAGCGTCGTCAATGCGTGGGAGAGGGTAGACGTCCTTTCGCGTAATCTTATTCAGGCGGCGATAATCGACACAGAAGCGGATAGAACCATCTTTCTTTTTTACAAGGACAACAGGTGACGCCCAAGCTGCTTGAGGGCTGAATTACGCCATTCTGGATCATTAGGTCGACTTGCTCTTCAATAGCCTGGCGTTCGATTGCAGACACACGATAGGGGCGTTGTCGCAGTGGTGCGTGGGTGCCGGGGTCGATTCGATAAGTTACTGTAGAAGTTTGACTCAAACAACTTTGATGAGAGTCGAAGGAGGAGCGAAATTGATGTAGTAGGTTCAAAAGCTGACAGCGCTGCGCTGGAGGAAGATCGGCGTCGATGGAGTGGAGAAACAAGTCTGTAGAGGGAGGAGCGGGCGCAGGTGAAGGGGGGCTGAGCGCAGTCACGGCAGAGTGTGACGCGCCGTCAGGTTCCTCAGAGATCAGAAGAGATGCGATTGGCTGGATACTGCCGAGGTATTCACCATGGCGCAAAGCAGTAGCGGAGTTAAATGGGTTAGAGACCCATAACATGGATAGGCCAGCAGAAATAGCGAGCACAGCGTAGGGCAATGGAAGACACTTTCGGCGCAGGAAAGTATGGGCTTGTGTGAAGAGAACGGTCTCATCGCTAACAGAGGCACAAGCGACACGAACAAGGAGAGAAGAGCAGGGAGGAAGGTCAATATCTTCGACGACGAGGGCTTTAGCACAGGACGTCTGGTAAGGCATCGGGCAAAGTCGAGAACCCCACTTCAGCTCGAGCACAATCGATAATAGCAGCGTGACGCGACAGGAAATCCCAGCCTAAAATAACAGCGTGTGAGCAACTTGGAAGCACGACGAACTCAATGGTATAAAGGCAATTCTGGATAGCTACTCGAGTGGTGCACGCTTGATATGCTGAGCGCTGGCCGTTACCAGCAAAAGTGCCGCAATTGGCGTCTTCACTTTCTTTAAAGAGCTACATAGTTTTGAGTCCATAACTGAAATCGCAGCACCAGTGTCAATTAGAGCCATGACAGCAACGCCCTCGACGAAAACTTCAATAAGGTTGGCCGGCGACAGATGAGGACTTTGAAAGTTTGACGGGGTAGCAGTTCTCGCCTCAGGAACTGCGGCCACTAGTTTTCCTCACATGAAGCGTTCTATCGACGTCGCATCGGAGAGACAGAGCGGCGTCGCGGCGACGGTGAACTGCGGTCGGTCACGGCTAAGCGGTCTGGGGAGAAATGACGGCTGGCTGGAGGCTCAGTAGGCGCGGAGTACTGAGGCGTCGAAGACCAGTACCCAAAACCATGAGTAGGTGGTGCCGGCACTGGGAGACGGTTTCGACAATAACAAGAAATATGTCCAGCCAGTCCGCAAGTATAACAAATTGGCCGGTTATCTGTCGTGCGCCAGGGATTGCGCGGTCTTGGAGCCGGTCGAATAAACTGCGCAGATTCTCGAGCAGAACCAGGAGGCGGCTGAACGTAGGCAGGTTGCGGCGGAGCATACGTAGGTGGTGGTCGGGCAGCAACAGCCGCATATGTCAACGAGACCGCGACAAGCAGAGACTGAGGGGCTGGAGGAAGAGATTCAGCGACTTGTTCCTGAATAATCTGGCGCAAACTGGGAGCTAGGTGTGAGGAAGGCTCTTCATGGCAGGACATAAGAGAAAGCTGTCGAGTAACGTCTTCCCGAATGAAGCTTTTGATTTGTGGCAGCAGCGCAGAATGTTCAGCTGCATCTGTCAGGCCAGCAAGCGACACAGAGTGCATGGTGTTCACGCGAGTTATGGCCCTTTGTTTGCGCAGTTCATCATAACTTTGATACAATGTGACCACTTCTGCGACGGTGCGGATACCTCGATCAGTCAGCATCTGGAAGGCGTCGTCATAAATGCCTTGCAGAATGTGCTTAATATTGTCGGCCTCTGACATCTGTGCGTTCACGCACTTGCACAAGTCGACGACGTCCTCGATATAACTTGTGAAATTCTCACCAACCTGCTGAGACCGCGCACGAAAGCACTGTTCAGTGCGGAGTTTCCTCACAGCCTCACGGCCGAAAACTTCAGCGAAGCTAGCTTTGAACACAGACCATGATGGAATGTCCGCTTCATGGTTGCGAAACCATAGATTTGCTACGCCAGTAAGAGAGAATATCATGTTGCTTAACTTCGTTTCCGCGTCCCATTTGTTATAAGCGCTCACTCGCTCATAGGATATGAGCCAGTCCTCGACGTCATGGTCGTCAGTGCCGCTGAAGATGGCGGGGTCTTGCTGGATGAGGGAGCCGGGACAGATAATGGCCGAGCCAACTTGTACGGCTTGGTGGTTAACGTCCTCAGGCATCGCAGGAGGTGGTAATGTGCAGCTGCGGAGTTCCAGGGGGAGAGGATAGATCTTAACCGGCAGCTGCACCAAATGTAAGAGGGGGGTTTATTGATCAGATCAGCAGGACTTCGTCAGCAGGACTGGGCAGATCAGCGGCGAGCACAGCGACAGCGAACACCGTCAGGTCCAACACGCGCAGCAATCACGATGTCACTGCCTAGAATGTTCCTCGT